>JANHFR010002277.1:111225-124323 GCA_032468015.1 Mimophis mahfalensis | reverse complement strand
ACTGCCCCCTAGAGTCGAGAACGACTAGCACATATGTGCGAGGGGAACCTTTACCTTTACCTTTACCTTTACCTATAATAAATAGTAACTAATACATACATTTAGGCAAACACTTTTCCCCAGCATATACCTAAATGGTTTTTCTAAAAAAATAAAAATAAAATAAAAGACAAGCAGACTATTACTCAAGTTATTCTGGTATTTTTCATGACAGGAAAACTGGAAGAAAATGCAGTAGAGAGATAAGAGAGTTGTAGTTCAATTTTTCAAGAGGAGATAAGTTGGCCTGCCAAATCTGAAGTAAATCATGTTACCACAACTTAGGGTTTGGCTTGACATTAAAGCTTTACAGAGCAGTATTATTCCCCCGGGATATTTGCTGAGGGATGGGGCGAGAAAAGGTGTTAAAATCTGCCTGGTGTGGATGCAGCATTACAATTATGGCCTTGGGCAGGACCTTGATCCCAATGCCACACCCATCATCTTGCAGATAGTTAATTCTCTGCTAATGCTTCTGTTAACCCCTGTCCCTCTATTGGGAAAAAAAAAAAAAGAATCGTGGAGGGGAAAAAAATACCTACCTGCAAGCCAGCTTCACAGTCATTTTTATTTTTGAAAGTTGAGTTGGGCTAGTGAAGACTTTGCCTTTACTCAGTTTATAGCCCTTTCATGTCCATAACTGTCCATAACACAGCCCTTAAGTATACCAGTCTATCCTTGATTTCATTAGGAAAGGATAGAAAATAGCTGTGAGCAATAAATCAGAGAGAAGCCCCTGTCCACATTTCCTGATTTTTTTCTCTCCTTTTATCTCAGGTGCTTCAGACGGTTCTGCCAATCTTTTCAGGATCTCCTGAGTCTTCTGGATGGAAATTCAGGAAGTTTCTATCTCAATACATCTGAAAAATGGCAGGTTGGTGAAGGCTGCTTTGATAACCTTATTATTCTTCCTGTTATTCTGGAAGCATAAAGACAGGTTTTTACAAACATGACACCCTCCAGGTATGTTAGGGCTGCCAAGTTCCTATATTCCTAGCCAGCCTGGCCTCTAGTAACCCCAACTTCTGGAGCACTGGGTTGGGAACAAATTAATTTAAGGTCAAATCTGTATAGCAGAGTTGAGATTTGGTCGGTGGTCTTTCACTTTCATGGCCTGCATTCTTCTGGAAGCATGAATGTTAGTATTACTATCAATTGTGCTAAATTAATACTCTAAACATGGTTTATGAGTTACAATGACTCCACAGGACAGGATAAGTCCTATCCAAAACTGTTTATTCCAGCAATGACAGGGTATACAGTACTTCCAAAGGAAATCCAGATATTTTGGCTGCCTTCTTTCTGTGTTCATTAGTACCGCAAACAACCCTCATTCTTTGAAACCATCAAACTCTGAAGTACTTTATGACTATGTTGTTTGGAAAGCATCTCCTGTGGGCAAAAAATAATATTTTATACTAAATAGCCTAAGTAAGAAAGAATAGTTCATGCCTAAATAAGCCCATGTGGGATTATTAATAAAGAATGGACAGATTTTCCTAATATTCAATCATTTATTCATTTCAGTTATTTTACAGGGTCTGGTCCAGAGATTTCCGTGCAAAATACCTTTGGCTAACACTTTCAACTCTTAGAAAAAATAGTTACCATCATCCAGTAAGGTTACAGATGACATGAGCCAGTATCCTTCCTCACCATAATAGATCATCATAGCATTTGCTTTGTAAGATATTTATTAAAGTGCAAAATCATTTGTTAAATTGTTTCTACTAATAGCTTGTCTGCAATTACTGGTGAGCCTGAAGGGCATGGGGTAAAAACTGGTGAAGAAATCATCAGCAGTTAGGACCAAAGCACAGCAGTAAGCTCATAGAAATTCACCCTTCATGTTTTGCAAAATGAGATGTTAGAAAAAATGGCTTAATTTAGATTAGGAGTAAGCAACTACAGTAGTTCTCTCCAGATGGTTTTCATTAGCCCCAGTTACCATGGTTGGGCTGTGTGTGTGTGTGTGTGTGTGTGTGTGTGTGTGTGTGTGTGTACTGACTTCAAGTCAGTTTTTGACTTTTTGGACAAGTCCTTGCAGGGGGGTTTTTTTGGGTGTGTGTGTGATTTTTTGGCAAGCCTTTTCAGAAGTGGCCTGCCACTTTTCGTAGGACAGAGAAAGAACCACTGACCCAGTGTTGCCCAGCAGGCTTTATGGCACATGTGAAACTAGAAATCACAGTCTTCCGGGTTCTAGCCTGATGCCTACTCTTAACCTTTACACTAAGCTGAACTCTCATGCATTCATACATGAAAAAAACCCTCCCTTTTTATGATTCTGTAATCCCTTAAATTGGGGTAAAGTCGGGGCAAATGGATGGAGCTGAGCATTTACTGGCCAGATGCCCTTCCTGACTCCATGTGGAGTTCATAGCAGATATTTTTTCTTTGCGCCTTAAGAAAGATAAACCTCTGCTGTTACTAGGATTGAGCATCTTCACCACTAGGCCACTACACCACTCTTTTCATGCATACATACATACATACATACATACATACATACATACATTACATACATAGGAAGATAAAATTGCAAGATAAAAATAGAGAGATGAAGCATATATTACAGTGACTAGTGATGGTAAGTGTAAAACACTCTCACTTCACTAAAGAGTGTTTCACAATGAAGATTAACTTTTCTATATAATTAACTTCTCACATTTTCTATAATTGAAAGAGGCTCACACTTGAAAACTTAATATACATCACTTTTATATGTGAAAAATATTAAAAATGGGTGAAGCTACTGGGCTATTTAAAAATGCAAATGTAGTCTAAAGATCATATCAAGTTGTTTGAAAATGTTCAGATCTATCAGGGAATTAAAACAAAAAAAAGTCCCGAGGCACTTACTCTCTGACACATTTGGGAATCTACAATATCTGAGAGAAATTCTTCATCCTTAATTCATAATTCAGAGCCTTGGATAGTTGTTCCTGCGTTTGTTTTGACCATCAGATACTAAGACTGAACAGATGACATTGCTCTGACAGGTCTCTGATGAGAAGCCAGGAACATTAAAGGAAGCAAAATGGGGCAAAGCCAACACATCTTGAATCATTCTCATAAAGACATGTTCCTTGGATGACTTCTCAGGGGAAAAGGAATTCAGACATTTCATGCCATTAGATAAAAATTAGACTTTATATGCTTTCAGCTATAGAGTTATATACTAAGTAACTTCTTGTGAGAGCTTTAACTTTCTAGTAAATCTGGGTGTACAAATAAGGAGCCATAAAGGCATTCAAGGTATTTTTGGAAAAAATAACATCTTATAGTGCCATAAAGCCAAATCAACTGACAGCAGTAAAGAAAATCAGGTCACTCATCAAAAACCATTAACAGAACCAATATAGCTTCTAAGTGAAAATGAGATTCAATCAAGTTATGATGGCACAAAGTGAGTTTACAGACAGACATTAGGTTTCAGTTCAGACAAGGCACAAAGAATCATTCAGCAATGCTTTTATTTGCTGGAATACAGCCAGGGAAACTGATCACAATATAGTAGCACAATTATCATGCAGATATAAAGTACAGAAGCAACATGATCAGCACCAGAGCCAAGCACAAGCATAAACATCCTGTATCACTAAGATTCAATAAAGCAGAATATGAAACAGTTTTGGGGTAGTTGGCAAATATTAAATAAAGACATAGGGCTATTTCTTTTACATGTGGAACAACCATTCATACATTGCAGACAATAGGACAGAGAAATAAAATATAACTGGTACCATAAGCAAAGAATCCATAGTACCAAAGAATCCAAAGAAAAATCAGTTTTGTAATAAAGAAACCTTGTTAAAAATGAGCCAGCTGGATCAAGAACTTGAAGAGAGGAAAACTGTTCATCCTATAGAGTGACTTCGGCAACAGCCTCTATATATGGCTATCTTTTTTTAACACTCTCATTCACCACACACGAGTGCCTTTCTCTAATGCCAATCAAAATGCAACATTTACTCTTCACAAAAGATGTCACAAGGTAGGAAGGGACCTTAAGATCATTCAATCCCTCCCCATGTTGAAAGAGAGCCTTTGTGCAGAATCTCATTAACCCATCTCAACAACCGTTTTAAATATTTTATCAAGCTGCTACAAAACAGAGCATCAGGCCGAGAAGATATTCCTTTGTTTCTGTAACTCAGATGAACTTATGAATATTGGCACTTGCACAACCAAAAGGGGGTTGCCTGTATCTGATGAAGAGGTGGCGTGGGAGAATCTCAAGGCTTGAAGAGTTGTAAGGAAAAGGTCTGTGGGGAAAAATAACCTGCAGGCACGGATATAATAAAAATAACCCATCAGGGCTGAGCATGTTTCTAAAGGATGTAAATCTAGTAATGGGGATGAAATGGAGATCCTGGATATCTAAACAAGGAATGTTCCACATACATTATGTGGTAGATTTAACTTCCATTTTTTGGTTTTTGTAGGGCAAAGTTCATACTCTTCTGCCTTACTCCAGATATTCAGAATAGATTTTTTAAAATCCAAGTCTATGGATTGATTATTGCCCTTTATTTCACAATACAGGTAATCCTCAATTTACCACAGTTTATTTAGTGACCATTCAAAATTACAACAGTAACTTTGAAAGAAGTGAGTTATGGCCATTTTTCACACTTACGACCATGGCAACATCCCCATAGTCATGTGATCAAAATTCAGATGCTTGGCAACTGACTCATATTTATGACAGTTGCAGCATCCTGGAGTCATGTGATCCCCTTTTGTGACTTTCTGTCAAGCAAAGTCAATGGGGAAGCCAGAATCACTTAACAACCATGTCATCAACTTAACAACTGCAGTGGTTCACTTAACAATGGTGACAAGAAAGGTTGTAAAAGGGGACAGAATTCACTTAACCAATTTCTCACTTAGAAACAGAAACCTTGGGCTCAGTTGTGGTCATGAGTCGAGGACTACCTGCAAGTTAAAATTATTATATGGTAAAATTCTTCTGACAATTTAATAGGATAATGTTGATGATTATTACTTACTTCCTGCATTGAAGAAATAATCTCAAAGTAGCTAGGATTTTTATATAGGGTGATGGGAATTTTAAAACAGAGTAACATAAACATAGTAAACAAATAAAAATACCAGGAATGATTCATATGTGAAGCCTGGCTTCAGAAGCCTATGGGATGCACATGCAACACAGAGTAGTTACAAAAGATAAAAATCCTAATCATAACTGGGACTTACCACCTCAGGTCTCTTAGGAAATATCCACAGCATTCAGATGCTTCCAAATCCACACCTAAAACCTGGGCAGAAGGGACAATTGTTAAGAAACTTTTCTTACTATATGCTCAGGTCACTAATGAGCTAAAGCATTCCGATTAATAAAATCCTAAACTAAAAAGTTAGTCAGACATGATTGCTGAAATGCTGAAAAGGAGCTCTGGGAAGGATTTATGCTTTCATGTTTTCATCCTTCTGCTAATCCGTGAAGAAGGTTGGAGCATGGGAGAGTTCAGGTGCTGTATGAATCACAGCTGGGGAAGTTATGGTTCTACAGATGTTATTGGAACATCGCTTTTTGTATGCACATCTTTAGCCATGATGGTTAATGCTGCTGTGTGCTGAACATCAGGAATACCCAGCCAGCCACAGTTTTTTTTTTATCCTGTTTGAAACCTGCTCATAATATAAATTCCTTGATGAGCATCCCTATAAAGGTTCCCCTGTCCAGTCATGACCAACTCAAGGAGGAGGTGCTCATCTCTAATTCTCACCTGAGTGAGCCTGCATTGTGTTGAGAGATGCTTCTGTCATCCTGTGGCCTGCATTAAAGAACGCAACGCAGTAACCTTTCCTGCCTTGTCAGTACTTATTTATCTTTCACATTTGCTAGATGGGCAGGAGCTAGAGTAAGTAACAGGAGCTCACCCGCTTGTGTGGCGCTCACGTCTCAAACCTGGGCTTTCAGCTTTCCAGCTGATAGGCCCAACATCTGAACTGCTGAGCCATCTATCCCTATGGAAGATGCTAAATCAATCTACATGCATTTTGAGCTGCCAACCAAATAAAAATGTTCCTTTAAGGTACCACAACAGTGATCAAAATAAACATTAAAGTTCAGTACCCTATATGAATATTAATCAAAGATGCTCTTTATTTTTTGTTCAGACCATTCCTTTATCTTGCTTTTGTAAAATTTATTCCAGTTTTGCTACTTGACGAAGCATGTGAATCACCAACACCAATGAATAATACAAAAATATTAGTGCCAACGATGTCTTTGTACTGCTACTCCTTTTTCTTACTTTCTTGTTTAATAAAAGGAAACGATAGGGAACTGGAAGCAGGGGTGAAATGAATAACCCTTTCCTTATCTACAATTCTTCTGTTCAGATTTATCTCAGAATTATTTGCCTATTGTGGATTCGAAATGTAAAAGTTTGGTATGCTGCAGGTTGCTGCCTTGGCGTCTATAAAAAGAGCACAGGTTATTGCTAAAGTGTCACTAGCTTCATGTCTGCTCTTAATATTCATATTTCTCTTCTCCAGAAATAAGGAGAATACAAGCAAAAAATTACAAGCTGCCTTCCTTATTCTGCTCTCCAAGCATGTGAGTCCCCAAACAGCTTCTTTCTGTTGCTGTTGCATTTAAAGGTCATCAAAGGTTGATGTTGAATTTTGCAGCTCTGGGTAAATGGCTTATTTGAGAGGTGTGGAACCTCTTCCAGCTTCCAAAGTTTTAGCAGGAAATTTACATCACCTAGTACCTATCTTTAAAACCATTAGAGTTGGAAATTGTTGCTTTAAAAGCAGGCTGTCAAACTCAAGGCCCGTGGGCTGGATGCATCATATACTGGCCATACCCATGCCCGATTTAGCGAAGGGGAGAAAAGTCATGATGTGTCATGTGATGATATGTCACATGACACTGCTGTGATGTGAGTTTGACACCCCTGCTTTAAAAGAATAAAAATTAAAACCAACAGTTTCCCAAACAGCTAAGTTCTCCAACAAAAAGGAGATAAGGGGATTATGAAGCTTTGTGTTTAAGTTCCAGCTAACATATGAGAAGGCTTAAAGTGGTACATGTAGCCAAAGCCTATGTATTTGTGACCAGAAGTTACATTACTTTCAGAGGGGTTTATTCATAAATTGCCATACATAGGATAATCTTTGGAAGTAAAATACTACAATCCTATGACATTTCCTTGAAAACACCACCACCTAATTCAGTTTCAGAGCAAAGGTGGAAATACACTTATATTTCAGATTGGGTAAATGCATCACGTTAAGCTATTTTTATTCAGCCTGATTAGTCTCTTAATCAGTGTTTCTGATCAACTCCAGAATTCCCAAGCCAGACACTTATCTTAAAAGTTGCCAAGTTTGAAAAACACTACACTAGATACATAGAATTGCAACTCTCGAAGTGTCAAGTCGTCTGTTAATTCTTGGAGTGTAATTCCAGAACAACTGGGGAGTACCAAATGGGAAAGCTATTGTAAACCATAAATTAAATTAATCAGAGTTTTTTGAATAAGCTACAATTACTGGATACATACACCATACTAAGCCATAAACCATTCCTGACAGATATCAGTGGCTGGGTTTATATAATCTACAAAATAATATTACAGCCTTGTGTATGAACTCAATCTGAATTTGAAATAGATTTCTAGTAAATAGGGATGTGAAAAGATGATTAAGTCAAATCTATTCTAACAACAAGAAAACACACATACATTTTATTGATGCTATTATTGCCAAAAAATTCAGTGATGTTTATCAAAACAGTATGAAGAGGCAAACGTGGCTATAAACCTATATTGAACTGCATCATGTAAAAATATGAGATCACCATATGTGGAATGTTTAGCTGTTTAAACTAATTCTGTTGGGATTATTTTTTTAAAAAAGAATCATTTGCACAAAGCAGGCAGTACTACTCCACATAAGACACAGACCACATCTCTGAAGTTCTGCACTTTAAGTATGATTTCACTTTTGATTGCAACAATGAGCAGATGCACACAAGTCTTAAACACCTGAAGCAACTGAGTATGCAAATATATTTTTCAATGGTTTGTTCTTGAAAAATGCCATAGTTTCAGGCTGCTAGTTGCTCTTTCAAATGATATTTAGTTTTGGAAATGGTTTCATGAATGATAGTGCCTAGTTGAAGTTGAACCTGAGGTAAATTCAAAATCAAATTGAAAACCACAAAGCAGGAAGTTCAGCCAGAAAGCAATCTAAGCTTTTGCTGGTACTTTCTGATAAAGGAAACCATGCAAAGCAATATAATACCAAAAATAAGTATGAAGGAAAGACACTGCTCTCGTATACTAAATTAGTGCAACATAATTAACATGTACTATAGCTTTAGGCTACTTGATATAGTAGTACTGAATTAGATACATTTGCAAAAAAACCCTCTTTGGGTTATCACCACATTCTCTGCACAGCACCCAGCCAAAGTGAGTGGAGTATTTTGGTTGACCAAACCTAGAGTAATAGTTCTACTAAATACGTCTCACCTGCTGTAAATATGCAACTGACATTAAGGGAATTATTGCTGTGTAGAGAAATTTAAATCAATTTATTTACCATTTCATACTC
This sequence comes from Mimophis mahfalensis, assembly GCA_032468015.1. Taxonomy (NCBI): domain Eukaryota; kingdom Metazoa; phylum Chordata; class Lepidosauria; order Squamata; genus Mimophis; species Mimophis mahfalensis. The sequence goes on along the minus strand of JANHFR010002277.1, from coordinate 115,689 downwards.
AAAAGTAGAAGTTACACTGAACATTATGAGATTAATGCAGATTATGGAGATTGAGGTTCAAAATATATTCTGTCATGAGGCTCAGAGACAGTACTTCTGCTCTTTGTATTGACCTTTAAAAATACATGGCAATATGAAATTGGGAACAGGGGCAAACATATGTTCTATGCTTCTCAGAGCTGTGTGGAAATGAGTTTGTCTGAAATGATATAGGGTTTCCTGCCTGGGCAGGGGGCTTGACTAGAAGACCTCCAAGGTCTTTTCCAACTCTGTTATTGTATTAATTGCATAAAAGAGTTATAAATAAATAAATAAAATTCAGTTCACAATAAGTATTGGTGTCCCTCTCCAATAATTTCCCACATTGATCAATAATTGTTTTTAACCTTCTGGATTTTTCACTCACAAATATCTAATTCTGAAGGCGACAGAGATATTGAAGAGAGAAATTACTTCCAAACTTTATTATTTTTACATATAGTAACACATTTAACATGGTGAGTGGAAAAGCTTGTTTGGATTTGCATCATAATCTTGTAACAAAATTAACCTGTTCACACAGTATGGTAAATCAATTACAAAGATTGATGTATCTGTAATCACCTTTAACACATTGTATCAAAGTATCCAGGGCTTACAATCACCAGTTAAGTATGTTCACATATTACATCAAGTTATGATTTTATTTAACCTGATTTGCTAAATAAGTAACAACAACCTGAAACCATACAACCATAATTATTTGCTAAATTCATTTCACATAGTACAGTATAGCAATATTTTAACCATAATTTCAAGAATCCTAATTTTTTGCATGGCTCACAAATAATGTTAACCCATAATGAGTAAATTTACATAAGTTAAACCAGAAGAAACTAAACTAAGTTGTAGATAATTATGCACAAAATAGTTCAATTCCTCTAACAGTCAGAATTTATCTTGACCATGCTTGCATTACACATTTACACTAACCACAATGCTGTTTCTAAAAGGACTTATATTGGCCTAGATACAAACAGACACTCTTGAATAATCAGCTATGATCATTCAATTTCCCATGTTATTTTACACCTTACTCTCCCTACTATCACTTTACACTTGGTGGAGAAAGTAATTCTCAGCAATTACAGATAAATTGAACATGTTATCACAAAAGAACTTCATTTCTCACCTTATTTTAAAAGGTAGCAGCATTACAGTATATAAAGCCAGCAGGTCATCCCAAATTCTTAAGCATTAAAGGTTTAAAGAACCATTTGAAACAGTCTTCTGTACATTTAAAATTAAATGGGAGGGGGGAATTACAAATTTCAATTTACCATTTTCCATTTCTCCAGCCTACCTCATCTACTTCCCAGCCTATCCTTTACACCAGTATTTCCCTCTGTAGCTTTTAAGGGCAGTGTTTCTCAACCTTGGCAGTTTGAAGATGCGTGGACTTCAACTCCCAGAATTCCACAGCCAGCAATTCTGGAAGTTGAAGTCCACATATCTTAAAGTTGATAAGGTTGAAAAACAGTTTTTAACAAACAGATACTAGTCCCTTTCACTTGCTAAGGGGTAAGTGGGACAGGAAAACCTAACAAACATCTACAGTTTCTAACCCATCAGCCTGACAAACCTCCACACAATCTGATTTCTACCCTGTCATGGGTGAAGAAGAGGCAGTGGCTACATGGAACACAGATAGCAGAAGAGCATCAGGAAATAACTGATATTCAGCCAGAGGCGGCAGAAAAGCAGAAGTGAGTAATAATGTATGCGATAGGAACAGAATTACACGCATGTGGGTAACACTTTACTTTCCCACATCTTTACGAGGTAAGCCATCCATTGCACGGTGACTCCCACAAGCTGCCAGGGAAAATGCATGTATGGAAAAGCAAAACGTTGATGCAGGCTTGCATAAAATGATCTGGGAACATCGTAATGATTATGCATCTGTGTTCAAGGCTTGTTTCAGAGATAGGTTACTCTTAAATTTCTGAAAGAGTGAAAGACTCCTTTGCACTTTGGTTGTCAGGACTTGCATTCTTCTTCCTCTTACTTACAAGCTGGGCTTCGTTTAAGCCACCGTTAAACCCGAGCTCCGTTGAACAAGCTAACTCCCTAACGTCCGAAGCCCAAAATAAAAGGCAGAGATAGCTCTAATCCAGTTCATACGCCCTCCTCCTCCTCCTTGCTTGACAGTGGTCGGTGGAAGGAGTGGTCGGACATCTTTCCTTCCGTCCACTCCTTTACGAACACCTGAACGGAGCTCAAATTAGCACAATCACGCCCAAATTTTCTGGTTAACTCAGCTGGGAGAAAAGGGAAGGGGGGAAAAAAAACCTTCCGCTCTCCAATGTTTCTTGTTTCGCCTTTGCTTAAACTTCATGAATAAAGCCTGGAAGGGTGTGTGTTTTTTTTAAATTATTATTATTATTATTCATTCCGGAGGGACAGCAGCAAGGCATATAAAAGGAAGCACTATATACGGGAGGCAAACTATACGGGAGGTGATGGTAGAATTTGTTCTAGATCTTCCACCGAGTAAAACCCAAAAAGGTCTTGCAAGCTCACCCACTTGTCTCCTTCTCTTCCTCCGCCCGTCCACCCACCACCCTCACCACCCTGGAGATTTCCGCCCTGGCGAAGCACCGCACCTCCAAACGCCGCCGCGGGCTCAGATGGAAGAGACTCCCGCACGCGCCTCCCGGGACCCACCGCCCAGCTCGGTCCCTCTCCCCACCCACCTCCAACCCCCAGCAACTCACCGGGACCAGCAGCCTCCCGCAAGCTCAGCAACCCGCCCGGCGTCGGAACCGAGCGAACGCGGTCGGGCACCGGCTATTCTCCGCTCTCGGGACCAGCCGCGACGGACGACGGGCAGCTGCCCTCTATCGCTGCCAACCCCATCCGTTTCCTCGGGAGCCTCGAGAAGCGCCTAGCCCGGCGCCGAAGCTCGAATGAAGTGAGGGGAGGAGCTGTCGGCGCGGACCAGCCAGCCTGGGAATCTGGGCCACGCCCCCCTCCTCCTCCCAGGCGGAGCTTTGCGAGTTGAGGAGGGGAAGCGGGGCGCCGAGGTCAGGAAAGGTAAAGGGGGGGCTGGCTCGAAATGGAGAAGGGCGGTGGGAGGATAAGTGCCTCACGGGCCGATGTGGACAGACTCGGGCCGTGGTAGAGAGACAGTAAAATGCCTCGGAATTAAATGCAGCTGACAGATGTGCTGGCAAAAACCAGTCCGATGGCGACTCTTTCCGAAGCAAACGCATGTAAACGTATCTGTTTCTGACATTTGCATCCTGCCTTTTGTTGAGGAATTCAAGGCACATTACTTCATTCCCCCCACACACACACACACACATACACACACAGGTAGCAACCACCCTTTGAAGTATATCTATGGAAATTCTCAGTCGTCCAGGTCGTGGTTGTCCCAAAGGTGTTTTTTCAAGGGGCAACTGGACTTCCTGCTTTTTCTTTGAAGATGGTTCACTTCTCATCCAAGAAGCTTCTTCCCCACCGTCCGGTCAGAGCTGAAGAACCTTCTTGGATGAGAAGCAAAATGTCTTCAAAGAAAAAGCAGAAAGTCCAGTTGCCTCATGAAAAAAAAGCACCTTTGGGGCGCCCTTTGAAGTTCATTGGGCCAAGAAAAAGCAATGGCTCGAACTCCCCCAGTGGGTTTTCAGGACTAAGGATGGAACTCAGTCTGCATCTCGTTGGAGTGCTGCAGCCAAGTTTTGGGTCTGCTTAATGTGGCTTGCTGAATGATTAACAGCTGCCATGGTGAAACATCAAGCATGGTTTATAATCCACAATAGCTGGTTTCATAGAATGCAGATGCAATCAACCAAACAAGGTGTTCTATGGTTAGGACAATATATAGACTCAATCGTAGCTTGGTGATTTTCTTGCAGATGTTTCATTGCCAAACTAGGTATCATCAGGACGCTGATGTTTGATAATGAAATGTCTGCAAGAAAACTACCAAGCTCAGGCAGCACCACAGTTCAACTCTGAGCTATGTATAAATCTATTGTATGGAAAAACTCAGTCATATATTTCTGACTCAAATAATTGCATAAGTGATATGGAGTGGGGAGGAGGGAGATAAATATATCTTTCAAAAAGAAGCTTATCCTCCATGTATTCTTCCCACATACCTTTTTGTATAGGTATCTGCAGTACACCACAAGGATGACATATGCATCAAGAGATCAGGCAAATGGCATAATTATGCACTTGTGTCATGCCATGGGGTTAAATGTATAAATTGCCTCATGATTCATAATGTTTGCCTGTTAGACATTTGTGTCCTTTTTCAACAGTTTCTTGAAGAAAAGTCACAGTTCCCATACGCATCATAGAAAGTGTTCACATGACATGGGTATCCATGGTTATCTAAACTATCCTGCAAAGGTCTAATGAGTTTATATAGTACACTAAAACAGGGGTCTCCAACCTTGGCAACTTTAAGACTTG
>JANHFR010002277.1:40840-54523 GCA_032468015.1 Mimophis mahfalensis | reverse complement strand
GGGGAGCCGTGCAGCTGTTCCCTCCCGTGACCCTCGCTGCTCGCTCCCGCCCTCGGAAACTGTGCGGGCGGCGAGCAGGCAAGCGGGCCGGCATGCAGGGCGGGCTGCGAGTGGGCAGGGCGAACGGGCGGTGGGGCCGAGGAGGCAGGGCGGGCAGCGAGCAGGCGGTGGCGGCGGTGGCGGTGTGGGGTCGTGACCCCCAAGTTGAGAACCGCTGCGCTAGTAATAAAATATATAAATGGCAAAATGAAGCAGATGGACTGTATAACAACAACGGAGTTGGAAGGGACCCAACTCCCATACAAGCAGGAGACCCTATACTGACATACAGATAATGTAATAATGTTAACCCAGATTTTTTTTTCCCCTTCACCTCTATGCATTCATGTGTAAATTATCTTTATAAAACCAGGTAGTACTCAGAGATTTAAATTCTCGGAACAATTAAAAGATTTAGTCAATTTTAATTCTGTTTTTTTCTGTCCCAAGTTGCTGGTTAAGGAATAGAGAGGTGATTTACCCCATCCCACCCCCCCACCCCTGCCAGAACTTCCTGGGTTGGTGCTTGTTTTTGTAGTAGATCAGCTACTACTTTAACTGATGTTTTTCAGCTTCACAAGTTGTATTTTGATCCTTGTTTCCCCTCCCTCTGTGGGTATGGTTTAGAATACCCTTGACCTGTAGTCAGACTGATATTATTAATTTCCTATCTTACTCCTGCAGAATGTATGGTCTAAGCATACAACGTTCTGATTAGGAAAAGCAAAACAAAGGGAACTGCTATCAAACTATATCAAGAAAAAGCATCTTTAGTCTAAGCGGAGTGTTAGGTTAATGTCACGGACTATAGAAGTGTCTCAACTTGTGGGGGAAGGTTGGATATAGTAGAAGAAGCTTTGATCTATCCTTAACAAAATGAAGTGCGTACTATGTGTTCTACCTCCAACTCCTCGCTCCAATATTTAGAGATCTTCCATCATTAATTCTGGATAGGGTAACACTCCCCCAGGCAAACTGAAGTCTGGATTCCTGGACTCAACAGCCCATTGTTGTGGAGTGAGTTGCAATTGAAATCAGGAAGGGCTTTGCGCAAATCCATCAGCTACCAGTTGTACCCATTTGGAGATCAGAAGGCACTGGTGATCGTTACTCACACCTTTTATCACTTCCTGGCTGGTATTTTGCAATGTGCTCTCATGGGGCTGCCTTGGAAGAGTTTTGGAAGCTTCAGCTGATCCAGTATGTGGTGGTATGACGTTCTGGACACACTGTAGTATGCCAATGTAACATCGTTGTCACTTGAGCTGCGCTGACCCTGAATATTCTGGTTACAATTCCAGGAGTTGGTTATTACCATTAAAGCCCTACTTGTTAAAGAGCTACTTTACCTGTGAGACTACCTGACTCTTGTGATTTCTGCCTCTCCCATCATATCTGGTAGAATGAGCATGTTCTAGGTCCCCTCTGAGAAACAATGTCTTCATGCCTTCTCTATTCTGGCATAGAACATTCCTCCCCCCACCCTCCGAGATTCAGATTGCCCCACCTTATTGGCCTTCTTGAAAGCCTTGAAAACGTGGGGCCAGCATGTTAGCCTCTGTGTGTGTGTGTGTGTGTGTGTGTGTGTGTGTGTGTTAGAGAAATCCTTCTAATTGCTTTTTTTAAAATTTGTTTTTAACGGTTTGTTTGCTACCCAGAGTTACCTTGGTTAAGATAAGTAGCCATATACTTTTGTTTAATCAACAAATAAATGATCAGCCAAGGTAAATCAATGTTTGAGATTGTGTTAGTGGTTTATAAATGAGCAATACAACTTGTCTACAAGTAAGAAATCTGAGGCATTCTTGACTCTAGGCAGAGAGACTTTCCGCATTAGGTAGACTGAAAATAGATGTTCCGGTTATTTACTTCACAAATTTCCAAGTGTATTGATTGGGTCCATATTCTGTCTAGGTATAAATAATATGTGCACCACATGTGTCCTTGTGTTTTCTTTATTTAGAAGGAAAGCAGCAATATATAAAAGTGCATTCTTAGAACGCCCTGCTGCTTGAGAGGTTAGTGCCCCAAAATGTAGGATAACATGTCAGATGTGTTTTATACTATAATAAGAAAGCGCTTTCATCACATAATCACTTTTCCACAAACGATCGTTGTTATTTTGTTCTACAGGCATGTTTTGTGTGTTCTATTTGTGCTAAATAAGTGAAAGATATATGTAAAAAGCTTCTATTTTAAACAAGTAAAAGAAAATTTTCTCACTTTATTCATGGTATTTTGTATCACTATTTTTAAAGTGCATGTATGTTTTCTGGAAAATTGTATGCATGAAAGTTCTTTTTAAAAGAGAACTAATTAATATTCACCTCCTATTAGCTCATATGCTTTTAAAGGCTTGCATCCTTCCCACACCAGAGAAACTGGCTCTTATCCAAAGAATGAAAACCTGTAAGGTGGCATTCAATTCCCAGAGAAATCAATGCTATCTCATTATTGTAATCCACAGAGACCTGCAGATGAGTTTGCTCTAAAGAGTATTTATGTATGTTGGCTGTTTTTCTCATTGCTTGGGCTTAATAATAGGCTAAAATATTGTTGCTTGCCCTTAATTTAGTTCCACCAGGGAAGGCACAAAAGTTTCAGGCCACAAAATATTATTTGATGATAACTTTCAGAAGGCAGTTTATTCGTGTTCATTTCCAAACATAATCTTTGTTAGAAGCAAAGTTGGCTTTCTGACAATAGCCCATGATTTAGGCCTCTGAACCTTGCAGTTATTAGAGATCATTACTGCTTTCCTCTGATTATTGAACTCCAGAACACTTAATGTAGCCTGCTTTTACCAGATCTTGGTGAGGGTTGGGGTTACCTGATTTGGACGAAGAAGGAGCATGAATAGTTAAATCCCCTTGACATGAAATGTGGAAGATTTGTGTTGGGCTCTTTGGTTTAGTGAATGCCCCCTTGATCTTTATTAGATTTATTTGAGTGACTTACAGATTTATTTTGATGAGCCAGCTACCTGTGCTGTAAAGTTCTGGCTGTATTTGAAGGGATTCGCCAACATGTCTAGTTTTAATTTGCCTGACTTGAATTATTTAGAGTTTTGCATCTTTTCTGAGGGTACCCATGTGGATTGCGACAGCATGACACGTTTCTATCCTGGCATTACCCAAATCTCAGGGAAGTGCTTTGGAGGATTTTGTTACATTTATTGGCACCTTGTGCCTGATTTTCAATTTGCACCTTTTAAACTTGCGTACTAACAAAGGGCATCAGGCAACTGGGAGAATATGAGTTCTAGTCTTGACTTGGACACAAAGCCTGCTGGGTGACCTTGGGCCAGTCACACACACTCACCCCAGAAAGAAGACAAAGGCAAGCCCTTTCTAAAAATCTTGCCAAGAAAATTACAGTAACTACACTAGCTCAGGCAGTCACCTGCAGTCAAGACTAACTTAAAGGCACATAGATATGCAAACAAGTCTAAGAAAGCAGTGCCATTCAACTGGGAGTCTAATAGAAAATAGACCTCTCTATCATTAAAATATCTTTCATCTCTTAGACCTCCTCCTCCATCCAGATCTCACCTTTTGTTATTAAAATAGATGGTTCGATTCTGTCTCCTTTAGATCAGCGACCCCAAACCTTTTGGACACCAGGGACTGATTCCACGGAGAGAGGTTTTTCCACGGACCGGTGGAGGCATGGTTTCATGTGCTCCTTCATCCTGTGGAGGGGGCTTTGTGCTGACTAGTTTCTGGTATGCCATCGTCTGGTGATGGTCTACAGACCAGGGTTTGAGACCCCTGCTCTAGATGGCCAAGACTACAGAGGTTTTTTTTTCTTTGTGTCTTTTATTTTAAACAGAAGTTAACCTTTTGAAAGAAATCTATGTTTTTAACAGTCTTGCCAATCAAATATTTTTTTCAACATTGGTGCTGTTTCTTGAAGAAACCTTACACTCTGAAGTTTGGATCTACTAACAAGAACCTGAAGCATCTCTAGGGTCTGCAGAAACTCACACAGGCTCAAATCAATTGGCGAATTATTCCTATTTAAACTTTTACTTCTCTTACATCCCTAGGTTGCCAATTAAGCAGCCTGAGGCTCTGTCACAAAATCATGAATATATAATTCTCTATGACCTGTCTCCTGTCTCTATCTAGCATCTGGAAAATAGTTTCCTCCCCATCATCTCACTTTCTTCATTGGTCTCTTTCTATTGGTAATAGTCTGAAATTCTGTTCATTTCTTTGTTCTTTTTGTAAAGAACTCTAATAGAGAAAGAATGTACAACCCCACCCCCATCCCCTAAACAATTGCTATTATTCAAAAGTTGGAATACATATCCTAGAAAGCAGCAGAAAACCATGTGCCCATATTCTCCACTAATTAATCTGCAATGCTCACACAGACTTTGGATGCCAATATCAGATGTGGTCCAGTCAAGAAGTGTATTATTCCCTCATTGCAAACAGATAGTAATCACTGGAACAAGTCATACTAGGATGATTATGATTCATTTTACCTGAAAGATGCATACTAGAGGAGATTCCATGTGCTGACCCATGTTCTTGTCAGCCCATGAGCAACCAACATGCAAGCCTTGGAGGTTATGTCACCTGCTGGCTATCTTTTTCAGTATCTGAACAATGATGTGTGAGGATCACAGGTTGCTTTGATTTGGTTCCTCGGGAAAGTTTGCACTTCGACATTGCGGATTCATTGTTCCAGTCCACATTGATTCTGTTTGCTTTTCACAGAAACATGGAGTTGGTGCAGAACACTGCTGAGTGCACTACTCCCTCATGACGTAATTACAGTCATTCAACCTATAGACTCTTTCATGTTGTTAATGAAGTATATATAACAATACAGTTTTATGTCAGGCTATTGGATTAGTAAAGCAAAACCTTAAATGCTACCATGAAATTTGACGGGAAGAAAAACTATGCTAGTATAAAACATACTGCTGCAAAGAAGGTCAACTATTTAGGGCAGGGGTGTCAAACTCGTGGGCGCGGGCTGGATGCAATGGCCACACCCACCCTGGGTTTAGAGAAGGGAGAAAAAGTTGCGATATGTAACATGATGACATGTCATCATGAGTTTGACACCCCTGATTTAGGACTTGACTTTACAAAAAATTAATTATTTACCACATTGGATTAAGAATTATTTACCAAATTGAAAAAGTATAACAGCAGATATTTATAAATAGAAAAAAAAAATTCTGAATTTGTTTTGGTTAGGAAGAATTGCATTAGTTAAACTTGCACTCTGTCAAGACTCTATTTTCTTTCCTGTATGATTTCAGACATGGATCACAAAATTGATTCTACTTCCTTGTTCTTACTCGTACTGAAGGGTTAGGGTTCCAGATGGTTTGTACAAATAGCTTTAAGTTGAAGTGGAGCCATTAATGTTCTGTCTTCTCTCCGGTCATTCAACCATTTCTGAGTCCATCTGATATTAGCTATCCCATCATTTACTTTACCATTGAAGAGCATACAATGTGTGACTTTCTTGAAGAGACGTTGTAGATACTTCAGAGTGTATTTTTAAATGTGATTTACTTTATGCTGATTGATCCCCTGGAGCCTTTTAAGAAGAGACTGGACATCCACTTGTCTGGATTGGTATAGAATCTCCTGCTTGAGCATGTGGTTAGACTAGAAGACCTCGAAGGTCCCATCCATCCACTGTTATTCTGTTATCTGCTAAATTTCAGTTGCACTCTGTTTATGTTCAGGTATACATTTGAGTTAAGGAGTGCCAATAGGGTGCAACATAATGCCTTTTCAACAGCTCTAACTCAAATGTGTGAATTTTCTGAGGTTACACAGCTGCTATCTGCATCTAAGAAACAGTTGCATAAAAAGATGTCAACAGGCACCTTTTGGCTTCAGATGCAAAGCAGTGTGCATCCCTTGGTTGTGTGCTAATTTTGGGCGATGGGTGGGGGGAGCAATCAAGAAAAACAAGTTTCACACTCAGTTTATGGGGGAGGAGAAGAGATGGGTAAGGAGCAGGATAGAGATTGAGCCATTCAAAAGCAAGAAAGATGGTGTTTTGAAAAACTGTGGCCATATGCCAAAGGTGCCACGTCCTTGTGCAAGAGATTTTCAGGTCATTTCCAATATTCTAACAATATTAGATGGATGGATGCCAATTTATGAGAACAATGTTGCCACCCATTTGCATGCATCTCCCGGTAAAGTCTGAATTTGGTGGAATTCCAGACAGCCTCAGGATTTGGATTGGTTTAAAGTAATTAGAACTGTTTTTAACCAAATGATAATTAAACTCTTGATGGGTTTCTATGTATGTTTGCCAGTTTCAGCAGACATAAGTTGCATGTATTAATGGGCTATTACAATTCAAAATAGTGTATTTCCCATAGTACATTGCTTTCCACTGATGTCAGTGCACATACCTATTCCACAAAGCAATTGCTGCATCCATCCATCCATCCATCCATCCATCCATCCATCCATCTATCTATCTATCTATCTATCTATCTATCTATCTATCTATCTGTCTATTTGCCTGCCTGCCGGCCGGCCTACCTGCCAGCCAGCCGGCCGGCCTGTCTATTGTATAGATATTGATATAAACAGACAGACTGCATATGGATTAGAGAACAAATGAAAGTATACAATATAACCAAGAGAATGAAAGAATGGAATTGGAAATTGACTGGTCCATGTCAGGTGGACTAAGGCAGTCATAGAATGGATCTCACTTGATAAAAAGTGTCTACGCAAGAGACCTAAAACAAGATGGATCAACGACATCAACAAATATTGCGGACCCAATTGGCAACACCCCCTGGACCATATTGATTGGAAACATGTGGAAGAGGCGTTCATCCTGCAGTGGATAGACGGGGGCTAAAATGTATGTATGCACACAGAAAGACTGGACTGCATTTGAAACAGTTGTGAAAATGAAAAGGGACAAGGTGCTTTTTCAGCTGGACTGATCTTCCTTTGAAGACATTTCGCTTCTCATCCAGGAAGCTTCTTCAGCTCTTTAGACCATGACCTGGATGACTGAGAATCTCCAAAGAAAAGGGACAAGACTACCTGCCTTTTGATTCATCACTGAACCATGGGATGGTCTCTCTCTTCTTGGCAGAAAACATACTAGGAGAGGATGATAATCCTGAGCCTACTAAATTCCAGATGTTCTCTGTAGAACTGGCTCTACTGATAAGACTATATTTCAGTTGACATTAGATACTATACTATGCAGTGTGGCACTCAGTGCTGTAATCCATAATTATCAAATGATGACTATGCGAACTGATTATTATTCAGTTAATTCTTAGAAATAACACCCTGTCCTGAAAAACAGTACTTTAATTTAGCGTTCTCCTTCTTTAATGTGCTCTAGGTATGCATACTTCAAACTGTAGCATTCTCAGCAGTGGATGGGGAAACCCACATATCTTAAGAATGTCTAGGTTAGCGAAAATAGAGGTTTCATATTAAATGCTGTTCTTGATAGTACTAAAAAAATAACTGAAACTTTACTCTCATATGTCTTTTTTATCTTCCTCTAGCTCATATTGCTCTTAATTGGCAGCTGCCTATTGTGTTGAGAATGCATCACCTCTAATACATAGGTAACCTAACCATCGTATCTGGGTAACAGAACATTAGTTTGGGCAGCTTCCCCAATGTTCTTATGAGGATTTAAAATGCAGCTTGTGTTATATTCAATTCTCTATGCATTGTTTCTCAGGATTAACTCCAATCAATTATTTCTCTGGAAATTCTTTGGCATCGCTAGAATCGTTGTCCTTTCTACCACCAGAAATCAGGACTGATATTTCTCTGCAGTTAGTCCAAGGTAGTGCAGTCCAGCTGACTGAATGTAGGAACTTTGCAAGTAATCTTTAAAATGACAGCAAGCCTTTTGGTCTGATTTACAGGTAGTCCTCGACTTACAACAATTCATTTAGTGACCATTCAAAGTTACGACAACATTGAAAAACGTGGCTTATGACTACTTTTCACAGTTACAACCTTGGCAGCATCCCCATGATCATGTGATCAAAATTCAGATGCTTGGCAATTGGTTCATGTTTATGACCATTGCTTTGCCCCAAAATCATGTGATCACCTTTTGCAACTTTCTGACAAGTGAAGTCAATGTGGAAGACAGATTCACCTCACAACTGGGTTGATAAATTTATCAATTGCAATGATGCACTTAACTGTGGCAAGAAACTTCGTCAAATGGAGCAAAACTCACTTAACAAATTCTCACTTAACAACAACAAATTTGGGCTCAGTTGTGGTCATAAGTAGAGGACTACCTGTACTAGTTTCTGTTTCAGGAAGTAAGTTTCTACGTAGGAGTAACATTTAAATGCTATTTCTAAGAGAAACCAGAAATGTTATGATTTATGTTAGTGTGCTGTCCAGTTCAACTATAACTTTGGTGTAGATGCCAACCATGTCCTTAAAAAAACAAAACTCTGCAGCCTGGTTTTTGAAGATCTGTCATGGCAGCGAGCCCTAGAAATATAGCTTGGCTTGTTGAAAAATAATATTATTTATATAGCCTTCCCTTCCACGTAAAGACCAAAACTTAACTGTCTGCCAACTTTTGCCAGGGCATTTTATTCCTACTACAGTCTGGGTTGGGCAGGTATTTCTGGTTTTATGTCTAATCAGCTGATGGGAGATAAGTGTGGAGCAGGCAGACACTCTGGATCCAAACTGCCTGGCCTGACACCAGAACAAGTCCCGTCTTTCCACCTTCAGTTTCACACACAAGACAGGTATCCTTTGCATCTCAAGCACAAGACAGTTGACGACAATTCTTGAATGAGTGCCTGCCTGCATACTTGAAGTCATGGGTATGTTGGCTAGATTTTATCTCTCTGTTCTCACTGGGTGTATATCAGGGTAAGAGCAAAGGAGGAGGATCTAGCACCCAATTAGCAGCATTCCTGAGGAATGAGTGGGAGGTGCGTTGTGTTCAGGGCTGTCTCTTGCTGAACAATCCAAACTTCTCAGCGTAGGTTCCTCTGTTCCTGGATACTTTGAGGACACAGATGAATTCATAGGCGTCTTTCTTGGCAGCAGCAAATTACCTGGGCTATCAATGAAGAAAATGGATAAATTTGGAAAGCAAGGCAGATATGGATTTGTTAGAACTCGATTTCCTAGACCCCAAATCATCTTACAGCCAGTCCTGTCTTCTGGGCACACAGAAGTTTGCAGGTACGGTTTGTGTTAACTTGAGTTTACACCAGCGCACAGCTGTGGCATAAGGTAGAACGAGCAGCAGTTGAAAGCTGCAATTCAGGTAAAATCACAAAACAGCAAATTTAAAATGGCAGGAAGCTTACTAGCCATTTGCTAGCATTTACTAGCAACATTGGAAGCTTATAAGCCAGCATTAATTGACTTCCGATGACTATGGGGTTGGGGATAAGTAGCAAATTGTGTGTGGATGTAGAAGATAGAAGTAATTTTTAACATGCAAAATAGCTCATCGAAGCTGTAATTCCAAGAATATCTTCATTTAATACCAGACCTGAATAGAGAAACTATGTGTCAGTATTATACTCTTGTGTATAAGTGGTGTGTGATCAGTTTGTTAGTTGGTTCTTGCTGCAATATGTGTATTGAATAGCTCTAAATATTTGTGTTTTAGTATGTTTTAGTATAATGGTGCTAGTGGCTTTTTGGTGCTGACCCTACAGTATTATAGTGTTGGATCAACTACTTGTATGCCATATAATCTAACACAGATGGATTTTTTTCCTTAGCTTCCCGCAAATGGAGTTGTGCCTTGTTTAGGGAACATTAATTGCCATAGTTTCTTTTTTAGGTTTATACCTTTTATATAACAGTACTTGTACTATAATTAATACTGCAAAGTGTCTCTTTTACTGTTGTAAAGGTCTTACATTCTTTTCGTGCAAATTGAAAAAAGGGTGCTCTATCTTGTCAGTATTAATTTTGAATGACATGCAGATAAATCTGCCTGTTTTAAGTTGTTCTTGCAGTCTTTTTACTTCAGTCTAGAAATTGTCTTTAGGTTATGAATCCTCTGTTATATATTTGTACACATGATTAATAGAGCCTGTGACTACTTCACACTCACAAAATGTAATGGGAAATATACCGACTCTTCAATTACTCATTCAAGTGATCACTTGTTCAATTAGCATTATAGCAACCACAACAGGTAAATTGGACTGTGACTGAGATGTCATGTTTGATCTCTATAATTTCGGTGCCACTCTTTCCAAAAACAGTCAGAAGGAGATGATCATTGATCCAGGTTCTTTTGGAACATTTATTTGGTTTTTTATTCTTCAGGCTAAGTGCCAGCTGTGCTGCGATTTCTCTAAGCTCAGAAACTGACTTGGTGACATTCCACAAGATGACCAAACTTTGTGCAGAAACTGATCGTGCATTTTCAGCCATTGTCAGTCTTTTGCAGTTTTGTTTAAAGACAAAACTTAAACATTGCTCCTTCTCTCTGTGTATTTGGCCCTGAAGTTAATCCATCTCTAAATCTTATTTCAACTAAGGTTCTGATGGTTGATATATCACTGAATTGCAGATTGCTTTTGTGTGCCAAACTGTCTCATTTCTCAGTGGGGTTCTGGGAAGGGGAAAGAAAAATTGCAAAGATTTTTTAGGCATGTTTTTAATTTCCATTTCTTAAGCTTGCAACTTACAGTAATTGTACTACATTTTTATTAGCTTTTTTCCTGGTGGGATTGGTCCATGTTTTATTCCTCTACTGTTCGCAACACCTTTTATTACTTACTGAACTAGAATGACATATAATATATCCAAAGACATGAGACATGAGAGAATAAAAGCTTATTTGCCTGGTGCTGCAAACTGTTGTATGCTTCACAAGAGGGAGGGAGCATTCTGCAACTGAAGTGTAGTGAACATTGACTCAGAAGACATCTCCTGGAGAACTACTGGACAACCCTAGTGTGAGAAGATAGCCAAAGCAGGACCTCTTAAGATGTTTAATCATGTTTTTCTGAATAAACTTTAGTTGACTTGATTTACACAACTCAAGCAAAAATGCTGTATATAATGTGCGGATCTAGCCTGTATGTGAAGGAGAATAACACACAGGAATTTTGAGAGAAGGAAGCTTAAGAGAGCCATCAAGATTCCACTTCAAAACTGATGTGTCGACATATTTCAGCCCCAAGACCAAGACTCTTAAAACTTGATCAAAACAGAATTTTAAGAATAAAGTAGCTCCTTAGGATAGAATTCTAAAACTTCATCAAGATGCATATTAACAATCGCATATTAACAATCTTTAGAAATGGCAACCTTGTGCTTTCCTTGTTCCTGTTGATAAATTTGGTAAGCTGATGCTTCATAGTTCACTGATATATAACAATTAGAAGTTCAGAAATTGAATGAGACTTCGGTTTGTAGCATTACCTTTGTGCACACAGGGGAAAATGCAGCTGGGGGTGTTGTGAACTGCCTGGTGACATTATTGTTTCGGTTCCCCATTTATTGCCTGATTGATTTGGATCATTATTCTGTAATTTATATTCAGGTGACCAATGAATTGACATCAGTGGATTAAGAGCTCTGCTTTGTTCATCTCTATCTATTGGAATTTAAACCTAGAGAATATCCTGTTGGGCTACTTGCCTGAAGTAGGTAATCATTCATAGGTGGAGGACTGTGCACAGTGGACAGAACAATGGCAAATTGCAGAATACGGCTAATCCTCAACCTACAACCACAGTTAAGACCAAAATTTATGTTGCTAAGTGAGACATTTGTAAAGTGAGTTTTGTCCATTGCACAACCTTTCTTGCCATCTTTGTTTAGTGAATCAGTGCAGTGGTTAAGTTAGTAACATGGTTGTTAAAAGTGAGTCTGGTTTCCCCATTGACTTTGCTTGTCAGAAGGTTTAAAAGGGGGATCACATGGCCCCAGGATACTGCAACCGTCATAAATATGAGTCAGTTGCCAAGAGTCTGAATTTTGATCACGTGACCATGGGGATGCTGCAACAGTGGTAAATGTGAAAAATGGTCTTAAGTCACTTTTTTCAGGGTCGTGGTAACTTCAGATGGTCACTAAATGAAGTCGAGGACTACTTGTATGTACATTGGCATGGTTGTCTTTCTAATAGATGCCAAGGGATGGCATGGTTGTCTTTCTAATAGATGCCAAGGGAGAATAATGGATAAATTAGGATTCTCCCTCTTTGTTTTTATTTCTCATCTCAGTATAAATTAAGGTTCTTCAGCATAAATTAAGGTCCCTTCCCAACTTGAATCTAATGAGTTAGTCTTCGACTTACAACCACAATTGAGACCAAACATTCTTTTGCTAGGCAACACGGTTTAAGTGAGTTTTGCTCCATTTTATGACTTTTCCTGCCACAGCTCTTAAGTGAACCAGTGCAGTTGTTAAGTGAAACATTCAGTCATTAAGCAAATCTGGCTTTCTCCATTGCCTTTGCTTGTTGGAAGCCAGTTGGGAAGGTTACAGATAGTGATCACGTGACCCCGGGATAGCGCAGCTGTCATAAATACATGCCAGTTGCCAAGCATCTGAATTTTGGTCACATGACCAAGGGGAGGCTTCTAACAGTTGTAAGGTGAAAACCGGTCATAAGCCCCTTTTTTTCAGTGCTATTTTAAATTCGACAATGAATGGATGTAAGTCAAGGGCTACCTGTGTGGCATGAAATCCCCTGACAATGTCTTTATTCTGCTATGTCTCCTTGGTGTTGCCTCCACCTTCAAAGATGGCCCCTGTTCTGAGCTGAACAGGAGTTGAAGAAGTGTTTCCCTTAAGCCGACATCAGCTACAAGCAATTTTGAAATGTTTCCAATCCCTTTTTGTCAATCACTCAGTCAGGGGACCCTGGTGGGGGAGTGGGGATATGAATCTGGCACCATAGGAGTATTTTAGGCTGTTGTAGGTGTGCCCCATCCCCTCTGCACACTTTCACCATCATTCTTCTTGCCGTCCCACCCAAAAAATGAGGTGCAGCATTTTGAAGAAGGTTAAACATTTGCTCTTCGGAGACTGCAGGCCTAGCCATCTTTTAAAAGTTGCTACTTTCTGAAAGCTACTCAGTAACTGCTTCTATTGTCATTGGACTGGATTGCCTGTCCAAATTTTACATCTCCTCAAATTCACCGGACTATTCCTCAGCAAGCGAGGTGTGCATATGGTGTGCCGTTTTCTTTCCCATGAGTAGTGAAACAGGAGGATGTGGTTTGAACCACCTGTAAAATCTGCACCCTTCCCAAACACTGTCCTTGCATCACAGCTATGATTGGTGGGTGGCTGGTTTTCCACTGGCTGGTAAGTGGGAAAGCAGCAAGGCCAGGGTTTAAGTAATCTTTTAGCTAAACACACCCTGCTAATCTCAGGCCACCATTTTGTGATAAAGCAAAATATTGTAAAATAGAGATTTTCCTCTGATAGTATTCTGCTGACTCGGAGTGGAGAGGAGAATGTTTTATCATCACAGTGGACAGGGTAAATGTCTCTGCATGAAGTCAGCTGTAATTACAGACCTGTTACTCAGTACTGGGTCAATGCTGGATTCTAATTCTTGGGTCCGGAATACCTAAGGGGACACCTGCTGCCGGCCTCCCACCGCCCGGTCCGCTCACATAGGGAGGGCCTTCTCCGG
>JANHFR010002277.1:3725-17469 GCA_032468015.1 Mimophis mahfalensis | reverse complement strand
ACTGGTTGTTAAATTATTGGCTCCTGGTGTTTTCTTTTCCATGGGAAACGGGTCCAAATGGCTCTTTGAGTGTTTAAGTTTGCAGTCTCCTACCCTAAGTCAAGCAGAGCATTTCTATGGCTTGGTTTTACCTGTATGTTAAGCAGGAGGAATTTGAAGACTGTTGAGTTAAACACCATTTAAAGGAAACATACCTTGTGTCTGTGTTTTCAGTAGCTAGAGAAGTCAGCTCAATCACAGTATGCAAAGAGTTTCAGTGAGTGCTTGCTTGCTTGATTTTTCATGACTCTGGGCAGCTCCTTAAGCGTAATGGAAAGTTCTAAGACTTTCCAAATTTAAAGGTGTTTTCTGGGGAATATATATTAAGCTACTAAGTGTATCTGTACATTAACAGTACCTAAAAATAATTAATTACAAGAAACAAGCTTCTTTCTGAATATTATAGTCCTGTACTTTACTACCATGAAAATTAGAACACTCCTACATAGGGACTGGTAACTGAAAGAAATTCCTCTTAGCCTTATAATTGACAAAAAAATTCTTAAAGTTAAAAGAATCCAAAGTAATGCAAGTGTGGTCCTGCAGATTAATATCTGGGGTAATGAAACGATCTCTTGACTCTGAGGCATAGCAGAGATGGAAGAAGATACTGGTATTCAGTATCCATGGCAACCAGACTGATTCCACCTTGAAGGAAGAGATTCCAATGAATATGTACATGTTGCATTGGATTGCCACTCTTTGAAAAACACTTTACTGTTTTTAAAATTGCCCTCCCATACAAATATAACCAATCTGGAGGAATCTGGATCTGTTCCTGAAGAAGGAGGTAGGAGAGGTGAAATGTTTGCTTAGTCCTGGGAAAGTAGAAAGTGTGAAAAAGCGACTTTATTTTGTTTTCCTTAAAAACAGGTAATGCAAGTTTGGGGTAGAACTTTAACTGTTCTCTTATATGCCCTACAAAACTAAAGTAGCATTCTTGAAATCGCTTGGGCTGACTTCATTCTTGAAATCATTTTTTGACTTGGGCCTACTTCAAGTAGTTAATATCAGCCATTTCCCCTCAAAACTAAAAGAGACAAAATAAATATAAGCAACATCTTTTCCAATGATATTTGCATTTAATATGGCATGCGCTAACATTAAAATGCTGCATGTTTTAATTGGGAAGCTTCTGTCAGAGTAAGATGGATGGAGAAAATTTGATCTATTGTTAAATGCTCTGAAGTTTGAAGGTTTATCCACAAATCCATAACCATGAGAGGGGGCCTAGGTCAGCATGGTACCTAGATTTAAAGAAATTTCACATTTATCAGCTGATGAAGATTTCTGCTAAAGCCAACTTTCTGAAGAGGCATTTTCTGCTAGGATGAGAAAGGTTTAATTTTGCTGCCAACTCCAATTTCCTTCTTGTCTCTTCCCCATTCAATGCAGTGTAATTTTAAAACAAGAAACCAGGCATCTAATAGAAAGGAGTATTTTGCCATGTGAATGTTGCACTTAGAGCATCAATATCCAGTCTCTAGAAACCCTGCTTGTTACCTGGTCCTTATGCTTCATAGTTTCTGTATAGTTGTAATTTGTAATCTTGAAATTGGCTGGGATTCTTATAAAATCTTTTGGACCAAAGCCCAACCTGGATAATGCAATCAATTCTATTCTGGTGCTGTGTTATAGAGATCTGAGTCTTCAAGTTATGCTAATCGAAAACCGGCTAAAAATATAGCAATAAGTATAATAATAATTAGTTAACAGTTTAGCAATCATGACTCGAATATGTGGCTGACTTAGAAAATCTTCTGATATAATTTGTATTTGTTCACAAGAGGTTCCCTATGCATAGGAAATAGTTTCCTTGTCTTCAGTAAATAAAATGCATGCCTGTACAGTGGAAAAAGGAAGGATGTGCCACAATAGATTTAAGGCATTAGCACTTAATGCTCTATTAATGGCAAACCTTTTCCACCAGGAGCAGTGCAGTTTGCCTTTAACACATTCAAGTATCTCTTGAACTGGCTGTTGAGCTAAGTTGAAATGTTGTCAATAGGTATTGATTTTTTTAGCCTTTTTATTTTCTTGAGAAGGTTGCCTATTGCTGGGAGTTAAGAGAAAGAAGGAAATGTCTTCACTGGACTCTTGTTTTCTTGAGCAGTTTTGTCCAGCGTGTGCCCTATGGATGTGTTGTACACAACTTTCATAATCTCTACCTACCATGGTCAAATTACAGAGGTTAATTAAATTGATACGATGTCTTGAGCTGTAGAATCTTATGCAAAGATAAAATATAAAGACTCTGTAAAATGTATAACCCTAGTCTTTCTTGCTGCTATTCCATCCCTGTGGTAATTGTGTGGCTTTTTCGAGGTCAGCTACGTGCTAGTCACGTGTGACTGATTATGTGGCATCAAATAGGTGACCTGGTGACCACGTAAACCTTCTCCACGATGTTCTCTCCCCAGTTTTGCCCTTCATGTCTTCCAATGGTATATCCTTTGCTGCTGTAATTGAGTTAATCCATCTTGCTGCTATCTGCCCTCTTGTCTTTCCTTCCTCTTTCCTCAGCATTATGGACTTCTCCAGAGAGCTTGGACTAATGTGTCCAATGTATGATAATTTGAGTCTCATCACTTGTGCCTCAAGAGAGAACCCTGAGTTCATTTGTTCAGTGATCCATTTCTTCATTTTGAGGTCTGCAGTAGGAGGAGGGGGGAGCTGTCCATGATATTCCCAGCATACATGCTCTTTTTTGGATTAATTTTGATCACATATAGGTTTATCATCAGTCTCTCTAACTGGAAAACTATATTTTATTATATAATTATTATTGTTTTAAGAGAAAGTTTTAACTGGGATTTTAAAAAAAATAAATAGTTTTTGAACTTTTTTTAACCTTTTGAAAAACAGATTTCTCTGACCTTAGATCTAGAGTAATAAAAATAATTTGTTTGCTGAATGTTGAAATATATTGTTGTGTTTTTTTTCATTTTGCAGTAATGGGTCAGTGGATTCGATGAACTTCCTACTCTATGAAGTTGGTGGCAACATAAGTACGTATGCTTACACTAATTCTTGTTCAAGGGGAATATGGGCTATTAGTTTCAAGGGATAAGTTTTGGCAATGGACAATAAACACTGTTGAAGGAATAAATAGGCTGGGTAGCAACTAAGAATTGACAGCTTTACCATTGTGCAGTAACAAAGCAGCATGGAAGTTGCTGGAAATTGTTTAAGTTGGGCATTCAGAGAAAATCCTTTAATCAGGTATGAGCCTGCTTCCTACAACCTGACAAAAGCATAACCCTGATTTAGCACTATGTGTGATATCATTATGTATGATATGATTCACCTAAGATAGTGTTTGGTAAAAGTTGTTTCACATCTGATTTTGAAAGGGTGAAAAGGAGGAGATAGCTGCCAGGCGTGAATCGAAATGCTTCCCCGAGACATTCTTGGTAAATGCATGTTTCCAGCTACCACAAGTCCATTAATAGCATCATGCTCAGCAGACTCTTTGGTTCTATTATGAGCCTAATTCATCTCTTTATAACTAGAAACATTTTCTTCAAAGGATCTTCCACCTTCCAAAACTTTACTTGTAGCCTAGGAATAACGTTTCACGAAAAAATTTTATGAAATCGTTTGAAACTAATGACTAAGCATAAAATAAACTCTAGTGAAGGGTTTATAGCTCATTTTTAAAAACTAAACGAACTGTTTTTCCCTTCTAACAGATGAACATTGTCTGGATCCAGATACATATCTTTTAGACCTGTACCATGTGAACCCTCATGCAGAATGGATTATAAGGCAAACCCCTTCTTTTCCAAGAACACCTTAGGGAGAGAGACTGCTTAATAAAAAAAAAAGAATACCCAATGGAAGCAAGAATTTGTATTAAGTTATTCAAACAAAGGTGGAACGTTGGAACCAAACACCATATGTTTGTGAAGATAACAGTTTAAATGGAGCAGTAGCTCCAAAATGGGAAAATTAGCAATTCCCTTTGAATGGTCATTTGAGATGAGAGCCAATAGAAAGTGACAAGTGTTGCATGATAAGATGGCTTATATCAAAGGAAAGCTGGTAGGAAAAAAGAAAGATGGAAAGCATTTGGAAAAATTCATGCAGATAATCTGATTTTAAGGTTGTTCACATGGGAGCATATTTCAATATGCAATAGCTGCTTATCAATGTTGACTTTTATAAAGTGAAGCTGAATATTTGAATTAAGGCTTCTTGTACAACCATGTAATTTTTAAAAACTGTTCCTGTTGCTTTATTTCTGGAGAGTTTAATTGATAACCAGCTGCCTAGAATATAGGAGGAAAGTTGATAACTATTGTGAGAGTTTTACCTTAAGAATGCTTCTGTCCATGGACAGGGTGATAATACTAGGCACAAGTAATAACTGTAAGTAAAGAATGTCTTCTATAATGACTTTGAATGTTGCAGTTATACATTGTGTTTGTATAAGTTCAGTTTTACAATGACATTTTATTTTTTAAAAGAGTATGTTCTAAGAACATCTTCCTACTAGGTAAACCATCTCAGTATTATTGTTTATATAAATTTTTCTCATATTCAAATTGGATTTCATATTGCTGTCTGTTTGTAATATATTTTCTTCTGCAAAGATCCCGAATTAGAAATTTCTTACACTGTCTTTTTTCCAAGGCAGTCCATAAGTATCTGAGCCATATAATAATGTAATATTGATGCCTTTCTGTTTCTTTGATACACTTCTTTTTAATCACTTATGGATGTATTTAGGAAAACACCTGTTGCATTTGTCCAGGTTGTTCTCAAGAAAGCCATGATACTTCACTTGGACATAAATGTCCATCTGATACCAACTTTTTCAAACCGCATTCCAGAGCAAACCCATGTATTAGTTACAGAATTCTTTTTATTTTGTAGCTTTTGGAAAATTCATTTTGAAGATTTATTTTTAATGCATTGACTTGTAGCTAGTTCATCAAGCCTCGGAATTTTGTTGGATGATAGAATTGCAGAAGTGTGTGGAAATGATGCTGTTAAAAGTAGCAATTTAATGTAACTTCTCTGCCTTCTCAATGTTTAAACATCCTGAAACCTGGTATCTTTGGACCTCAGCTTCCAATAGACTAACTTGGAATTGAAGTCCAAAATATACATGGAAGGAATTAGTTGTTATGGTTACTTCCATTTATCACTACAGTTTCCTCCTAGATCAGGGGTGTCAAGCTCACGTCACAGCGGCGTCACGTGATGTATCGGAACTTTTTTCACCTTTGCTAAACCGGGTGTGGGTGTGGCCAGCCCATGACGCATCCAGCCCACGGGCCGGGAGTTTGACAGCCCTGTTCTAGATGGTGATAATTCCTCCCCTTTCCCGAGAACATTTTGATAGCATCCATTGGACAGATCAGATAAGCTTAAGCATATCAAAGCCTAACTCTGGCTAATTGTCAACTAAGTCCCTTGAATATAGGTACAAATTATTTTGGATATATCAGATGAAATAGAGTCATACCAATACAACAAATGGTGCAGCTTGTTGAGCATGCAGATAGTCAAATGGAAAAAAGGTTTTGATCCACCATGAGAAACTGTGCATGAGATACCAAAAGTAAATAGTAGGGGATAAAAGGAGTTTACTTTGATATTTATAAAAATCTCAATGAGGCCATATTTTTAAAAACAAATATTGCTGAAATAGATTCCTGATAATAATAATGATGTAATGAGTGTTATAGAGGACATGCCTGTAATATGTAAGGGAAAACACCATCCTTAATTCTGTCCTTAACTTGATTTTTAAGAACATTTTGATATGTTTTGTGTCCCTGTCAACAGTAGTTAAAGCAGTGACGCATACTCTGCATGTTTTAATAATGGTTTTTATTAATATTTTAATGCTGTGTTTAAAAGTTATACAATAAATAGATGTATTTCCAAAATATTTTTCGTCCTGTTTCTTGCTGCCTTTTGTTTCTTTCTTGATCAACTTCATCGTAAAAAAATAAGCTATAAATTAATTTATTTATCAATTTTATTTGCTGCCTATTTCCTGGTTCTGGTGAGTTTACAATTATTTCGTCTATGCAACATGCTCAGCTGAAACACATGAATATAAAAGCACATTACATCTTAGCATAATAAGTGACTACAACCAGGTCTGCTATGACGTGGATTATGTTTTTTTTAGCATAAAGTTAGTTTGACTTGACTAGTTTTCCAGAACCTTGCTTGAACTTTTTGGATATAAAGAACTCTGGAGTTGCCATTTTTCATCCTTGCCAGATATTGAAACCAAGACGACTGGTCAGTTTCTCAGAGCCTCTTCCTCTTTGAAGTAGTTTCCTGTGTCTAGTTAGGTATATGGCTATCCAGAATATTTCAAACCAATTGCACTGAGTCTTTAGAACTCAAAACAAAATGTTTGAACAAAACATGCTCTTTTGCTTTGATGTGAAGCAACATTGAGCTGCATTCAGGGCCTCATTTTGGGGATCTCATGGTATAATTCAGCCATAACTTGGTTTATTTTGGGGTTGGTGCCTTTTCAAAATTTTGGCAGTATAGTAGCAATGACCAATCTCTGCTTTTTTGATTTAGACTGGATGAGATAATTTGGAAGTGGAGTGATAACAGAAATGCAGCAATTGTATTTATTTTATTGTTAAATTTATATGCCACCCATCTCTCTGACAGGTGGCTCTGGCGGGCCTTACAGAACATAAAAAGATAAAGAGAAAAGCAATTAAAATTAAGCACACAACCAGACAGAATATTTAACTCTATTGGATTCTAGACTTAACTCAGTTTTTTGCTTTGCTACTATTCTTTCTATATGATTTGAGTGTTTTAAACAATCGTTAACCTCAAATTTTCATTTCTTACTATCTCTCTTTAAGATCCAGCAAAGGTTACCTGTGGGAACCAAGCCTAATAAGGTACATCTGTATTAAGAAACTTTTTCATACCTTATTTGTAATTCTTGGAGTAGGCAAAAGTGGGTTTAATCTGTTTCTTTTGACCAGCTGACTTTTCCTCTGATTCAAAGATAGCTTGTAGGAGAAAGAGGCAATGATTCATTTTTAAATATATCTTTCTTTCATGCTGTGTCTGAAAAGGAACAAATACTTGAAGTCTCCCTTCAATTTAAATTAGAAATTATCTGTATTTTTCCAGAGAAATATGTTTCTTCTTCCCGAGAAAAAATGAAAACACTGATTTCTTTCTGAAGTAGCTTCAAAACTCAAAAACAAGAACTCTTCATAGTAATTGTCCAAAACAGGCCATTATCAAGCAGTAAGAATTGTCTTCACAAATTAGTTGCTAATTAGCGTGACCATTGGAGGAAGGGGACATTACAAAATGATGTGATTTTGTCCCCACCTTATTTTAATAATAATTGGAGAAAATAATGGTAAACAGAGCAGGAAGGAGATCTGGTATATAAGTAAAATTAGAACATTGAGATTAAGAAGTTGAGACTCCAGAAAGAGTACAAAGAAGAGCAACGAAGATGATTAGGGGACTAGAGGCTAAACTCTGCAATGTCCCAAAGTCTGGGAACTAGGAATATCTAGACTAAGAGAAGGACTAGTTGTGACATAGCAGTCTTTAAATTTTTGAGGGGCTGTCACAGAGAATTGGATCAACTATTCTCCAAAGCAGCTGAGGGCAAGACAAGAAGTAACAGATGGAAAGTTAACAGAGAGAGCCAACCTAGAATTAAGGAGAAATTTCCTGTCTGTGAGAACAATCAGTGAAGTGATTTGCCTCTAGAAGATGTGGATGCTCCATCATGAAGGTTTTTAAGAAGAGATTGGACAGCCATTTGTCCAGAATAGAATGGGGACTCCTGCTTGAGCAGGGGGTTGGACTAGAAGACCTCGAAGGTCCCTTACAATTCTCTCATTTATTACTCTGTATTTCTATCTACACGATTTATGGTATCTGTTTATAGAGAATTTATATTATCAGGAATATAAGTTATCTAGTTGCTTATTTAAGTTCTCTGTTGCACACTAAGAAACTGAGAACATTACATGTTTGCAAGAAAATGACCAAACTCAGAAAGCACATGGACTCAACATTACATCTATGATCTAGTTTGAGAGCAATTCTATTTTTTTACCCTGAAACTTCAGATTATAATTATTTAATCACCTCTGTTGGTTGCTGTTGTTTCTGAGTAATTCCCTGTGGATTTGAAATACTTTTGGAATTGCGTGCAGTGCTTAAAGGGAGTATTCATAGTGCGTGTATGTCTGCATGGCATACTCCATTTTTTAATCTGAAGTTGGTTGCTGGGAGGAAGGGAAATAGGCAACAAGGGCCCAAATAAATGAGCAAGATGGAGAATAGTAGAAAATGGGCTCCTTTCAGGTGCAGTCCTATGCAAATACTATAATTAGCTTTAAGTGTGTATCCCCTGCTGCCTTCATTATAGCCTTTTATGTACAGATGTAAATTGAGGTGGCAGTTTTCATCTGTGCTGATGACACTGGTATGAACACAAGAGTAAAATTGGGTATTATTTATAACAAACCAACAGAGCTGGTTGATGAGTTAGATTCCAGTTTACAAGAGACAATTAAGAATATTACATTGTTTTCTGTCTTCTTTTTTTTAACCAAAAAGCAGAAAGAAAAGCATGGGGCTTCCTTAATAGCCCTTGTGACTCTACTTCATGTCCTTAGAGCACATTTGTTGTGTGTTGCATTTATTATGATCCACTTGTTATTATCCATAATTATTTTGCTTGGGGGAGGTCTCTTATTCAACAGCGAAATTTGCAACTTGATGATGAACTCTCAGCTGCCTGTATTTAAGGTAAAATTACTGCAATTAAGGAAGTGATCAATCCCTGAAGCTGTCCGACTGACTTTGGACAGAACAAAGGGACAAAATTAGAACAGCCTTAGTAGCATCGAGGCAGGGAAGAGGGCTGCAAATTTTAGCAGCAACAAAAGTAGTCTGCATTTGAAGCCTCTCTAATTACAATGACAAAACTGTACCTAACCCAGGTTGGGTTTAGTTTTTCCTATGGCCAGACAACATTGCACCTATTCTCAGAAATGCATAGAATTGAATTAAAGAATAATAAAACCAAATATAGCCCAAAATGTGTATGGAACACATCTGTAGTATATTCCCCAGTGTTGGTGTGTTAAACAGCTTTGCTAGATGCCATTAAGAGTTCAAATCATGTGGTGTGGGTAGGTAGTTGTCAGTGCATACTAACATGAGTAATTTTTTTCAAAATTATTGTGGAGGGAATGGAAACTCATTTAGATGGAAGATTCTATTGCAAAGAAATAAATGTTAAAAGGACATGTATATCTGATTCTTATCATTCATAACAACAGGTTTAATTTTGAATGATAATCACAAATAGTTTCAAGGTCCCACTGCATCAAAAGATGACTTAGAAAGACATCCCAGCATATCAAGATAATGCAATAAACTGATTTTTCCCATTTTTATATGCAAGTTTTTGTGCATTAGCTTTCATGGATAAAATGAGAATATAGCACTTACCCTATTTCACGCAGCTATAAAATAACAAATGTAAGAAGAAAAATGGCTACTTCAGTAAGCCATTGAGGATTGATACAATATCGTCCTATGTTCCTCCTTTGCAGTAAGTATTGCCATGATTTCCCTATATGTAATGGAAGTGAAGATTATTATTTTTGTTTGGCACCATTTCTTGTTTTAATTTTTCAACTGTATTGTATTTCAGTGTATTCTATTGTACACCCTTAGAGTCATATGTGATTGGAGCATTCTGAATGCTTAAGGAAATAAATGAAATTGTGATACGGAGGACCTTAGTTGCATATTCACACAATCATTTATATCTACAAACATTTCAGTTCTGTAAATCCATTCAGACTGGATTCAACCAAGTATTGGAGGCTTAGAATGCTGTCAAAAAGAAAAGTAGTGGTTTTAACAGCTCTTTCACTACGCAGCGTACTTAGAACTCATTCTCACAATAAATCTTTCAGGTTGACAGGAATGGAAGGGATGCAGGTGAGTTTTGCATACAAAAGATTCAAGGCTCAGTCCCTGGCATGCTCAGATTGGGCTTGAAAAAGAGCCTGCTTTTGTCTATGGTGAAGCCCTGCACATCAAGATAGATTGGTCTTTCCCAATTTGTTAATTTGTTCATACATACTGTATCTGGTTACAATTCTAAACATCTCCATCACATTTTCTCTCTTCCTCCGAGCTGCGCCCTCTTCTAGGGATCTTGATAGCTTGTATATTTAATTATTTTTAAATTGGCTTAATAAAAGTATTGCCTAAAATGGATTGTGAAATGTGTAAAGTATATGTTCTTTCAGCTAACTTTATAGCCTTTTTAAAGGATACGCGTTGGCTGCTAAATTCGTTGAAAGACTCCAGATGTCGTTCCTCCAGGTTTTGCTTCGGTTGGTAGAATCAACAGATCCCATTATGTTTACTATTTTTCAACGTAACTTTTTAACACAGGAGTGTTAAAATACAAATGTTGCCTACAATTGCAGGTATCCTTGTCTTATGACCAAAACTGAGACTAGAACTTCTGTTACTAAACAAGGCAGTTTTTCAGTGAGTGGTACCTGATATTGTGACTTTTTGCCAGTTTAAGCGAATCACTGAAGACCTCTGCACCTTCCGTGGCTCTTCGAGCAAGCAGGCCTGGACTGAGGGGTGGGGTTTTAGCTACAATTTTAATTGTATGTTAGGGCGTGTTTAATTTATTTTTAACTTTTTTACTGTATGTTTTTAATGCCCTGTACACCGCCCTGAGTCCTTCGGAAGAAGGGCGGTATATAAATTTAATTAAATAAATAAATAAATAAATAAATAAATAAATAAATCCTGTGGTTGTTAAGCAAATTTGGCTTTCCCGTTGACTTTCAATATCACAAGCCGGCTGGGAAGGTCTCAAATAGTGATCACATGACCCTGAGACACTGCACCAGCATAAATACAGATGCCGAAATTCACAGATTTTGATTATGTGACCATGCTACAATGGTTATGAGGGCCACTTATAAGTCACTTTTTTCAGTGCTCTTCTAACTTTAAATGGTCCTTAACAAATGGTCGTAAGTTATCTGTAGCTTTGCTTTGGTTAGTGTTCTATAGAAGGCAGCTAAATGCTTGTAACTGGCAGGAAACAAATGACACCATTTGTTTCCTGGTGTGTGGGCCATTTTATGCTCTTGGTTTTTTTAAATAACTTTTGAAACATATTGGTAGAATATTTCTCTCCCCATTCTCATGCCATGTGACTAAACATAGGAATGTTCTGGAAGTTTTATAACCCAAATAGCTATTCTGTCTCACTGGTGTGCTGTTTCATGAATATTTGCCTTAATATTTATTTAATTCTTTATAGGTTATGCATTCTAGTTTAGGTAAATTTAAACACTGATTAAAATTCATAGTCTTATGATTCCTCTTGTTCAGATATGTGTAGGTTTCTCTTCTGTGTGAGAGCTTTCAATAATAGTTTTTTTTTTACCTCAGATAATGTTTCCTTCCTCCAAAAAACCCCACATATTCACAATCTTCTGTTTTCCAGTTTCAAATTTATCCATACTAGAACAATTTTATATTATACGGTTGCTTTTGCAGATATCACTATTAATAAGCAGCACTGTCTACCAAATCAGATTGGTTATTTTCCCTTGGAATACAACATAACACATAAAAATATGTCATCCAAGAAATATATATATATATTACTGACCTATCACTGTTGGAAAATATAACTCAAAATAAATGAGTTCAAATGCCACTGATTCCAGAGTTGTTATTAAAACTGTTTGGCAGTGAGGAAATTGCTTTTCATAAACATCCTGAGTAGCTTTTCTGACTTTTTATGACTACTGCACAGACAAACATACTTAAATGGTGTGCACTGTAAAAATTCACAAACTGCATCAATAATGAGACAGGAAAATTTATCATTTCTCGATATGGATATAATGGAAGAAAACAGAACAAAAGAAAATTTTGACATGAGTGATGTGCTTTGAATTCTTATTTAGTCAATAAGTTAAAGGTGGCAAGCGTATGTAGTCTAGAATACAATGAAGTCAGGATCCAATCTGTGTCGGTCACTGGAACCAGAAGGTTTATTCTTCCAAACTTTCAGACTTGTGCTAAAGCCCATCTTTTTGGAGAGAGAGAAGTTCCCTGAGGCTGGGCTCCAGCACAAGTCTGAAAGTTTCAAAGAATAAATCTCTGGTCCCAGTGACTGAGACAGATTGGATCCTGCAATTATCTTAAGACATGTATATTTACCTTCATTCACTCTGAAGTCAATCTAAGGAACCTGACTTGCTAGTTTAATGTTGAAATAAAATCAGTTGATATTCTTGGCAATACAGCAACTAGATTGGCCTGTGAAGCATCTGCAGTTAGTCTTTCTAGCGTTATCTTCCTCCCCTAAACTAAGAATGGACAATTCCCTAAACTAGAATGGGGTTGAATGGCAACAACCTGGATCACCTTGGCTTTATTGACTGCCAGCTGTATTAATAATAGTTTAAAAAAAAAGTTAACTAATTCCAACCCAGCTATTCCATTCCTGCTGAAATATGATGTGAAGTTCATCACTTTGTCTTTAATTTCACTCTTTAAAGCATAAAATAACAGGAATGTTAGGAGCCTTGAAGGTAGAGAAATTTGTAAGCATGGGTCCAAGGCTTATTTTCATGGTGGAACAGACTCATAGCCATGGATATTGGCCTGAAATATTGATGTATACTATTCATTAAATGGTCTACAATGTTAAAACTTAATAGTTCAATGCCACATAATATAACCATTCACAACAGCGTATAGAGTGGATTTTAAAAAATGACTACAGAAATTTAGAATAATTCTGTCCAAAGGATACAATAACAAACATACCACATGGAATTAAGAACTATTGCATTTATGTTCTAAATCTGGTTTCCAAAGGCACCAACTGTAATGGATTAAATCAAGTAAATAATTTATGTGCTTCAATTTCTGTTAAAATTTATAAGAAACTGGATTGCCAATTCATGAACTAAATAATGACGCTTGTAACAGTCTGAAGGATATAATTCATTAAATGTATTTACAAAGATGGGAGCTGTTCAGATCTTGGGGAAAGATTTCTCCAGCCCAATCCACAGCTCAGTGCAGGCTTTCCCAGCTATATTTTTGTCTCATGCCATGCAACCTCTATACTCCCTGTTAAAGGAAACCTTTTTCCTTCTACAGTAGTCTCTCCTATTATTAAAAAGCAGTTAGCTACTGATGGGGAGATTTGTAATGTCCATCTGTTAATTCTAGTTTTACCATCTAGATCCAATTTTGTCTACCAGAGTCAGATGTAAATGGTGATGCAGAAAGGCAAAGGGATAGAATTGGATAATGGACATAACTGAACACTTGCCTTCAGAAGTTGTGGGTGCTCCATCACTGGAGGTTTTAAAGAAGAGATCTTATACTAGATCTTACATCGCTGTGATGGAGGTGGCGAAGCGTAACTACTTCTCTACCCTCATTGCGTCCGCTGAGAATCGCCCGGCCGCCCTGTTCAGGATCACCCACTCCCTTCTTAATCAGAGGGTTGAGGGTGATCCTCTGCAGGGTCGCGCTGAGGAGTTTGGCCAACATCTCACGGACAAGATCGCTTGGATTCAGGCCGAGTTGGACTCTGACTGGGCAGACTCGGATTGGGAGGAATCTGGCGGGCTTGAGCATGTTATCTGGG
>JANHFR010002276.1:65303-81053 GCA_032468015.1 Mimophis mahfalensis | reverse complement strand
TCCCGGGACATCTGGTCAAAGCGGGGGCCGCAGCCTCCGCCTCCGCATTGCCCCGCCGGGCCCCAAGAACACAGGAGACAGAATGGGGGACAGGGGGCTCACCCGCAGCGCCCACAGCGCTCACGGGGAGCCACACGAACCCCCGACGTCCGGACCCCCGCGGGGCGGAAAACCGCGGCGTCCCGAGCCACGGCCGAGCCACCCGCGGGGCGGAGAACTGCAGCGGCCCAGGCAGAGCCGCTCCGAGGCCTCCGAAGCCTCCGCGCCGTCCCCGAAGCCTCCGCGCTGCTCATTGACCACTACTCCTCACTGACTCATTGACCATTCTCCCTGTGGGAATTGTCTACAACTACAATGCTGCAAAACTGTTTTAACAGAATTCTAACAGACTAGCAGAGCCTTATACTATAGGTCATCTAGTCCAACACCCCCCCCCCCCAAGCAGGAGATTCTACACCATTTCTGAGAAATGGCAGTCCAGCCTCTTCTTAAAAGCCTGCAGTGATGAAGCACCCACAACTTCTGAAGACAAGCTGTTCCATTGATCGTTTGTTCTATCAGAAAATATCTCCTTATTTCTAGGTTGAATCTCTCCTTGATCAGTTTCCATCCATTATTCCTTATCTGTCTTGGATGCTTTGAAAAATAGCTTGATCCCTGCCTCTCTGTGGCAGTCCCTGAAATATTGGAACACTGATATCATGTCTTCCCTGGTCCTTCTCTTCACTAGACTAGCCATGCCCAGTTCATAGTATGTTTTAGCTTCCAGTCCCCTAATCATCTTGATTGCTCTTCTCTGCATTTTTTCTTGAGTCTCTGTGGGAGGAACTGAATAGGAAACAGATTATGCAGCACTTTGTTTCCTAATGCAGAAAGATACTTTGGAATATGTGGGGGTACAAATGGATGAAATGAATCAAATGTGTTTTCTCTGGGATCATAGGGCAACTACTGGGGGGGGGGTACCCTGCAATCCTGAGGAAACATTAGGCTGCTTTAAGAAGTTGCAAACAAATAATACTCTTTTTAAATTCCAAATCACTACTTG
This sequence comes from Mimophis mahfalensis, assembly GCA_032468015.1. Classification (NCBI taxonomy): domain Eukaryota; kingdom Metazoa; phylum Chordata; class Lepidosauria; order Squamata; genus Mimophis; species Mimophis mahfalensis. The sequence continues at coordinate 80,005 of JANHFR010002276.1, read as the reverse complement.
GCCTTCAGATCTAAAGTGCTGTATAACTAACCAGTAGGAGTTCTGGTGGCGGTGCTGGCCCCAAGAATGGCTCATGTAACACCACAGCTCCAAGAGCTGCATTGGCTACCAGTTTATTTCCGGGTGCAATTCAAGGTGTTGGCAATTGCCTTTAAATCCCTTCATGGTATGTGTCCAGGCCTCTTGCGTGACTATCTCATTCCACTGGGATTGGCCAGCAAAGGAAACGTGCCCATCAACCTGATTATTCTAGCTGGCAGGATCCAGGAGAAGGGCCTTTCTGCCTTTCATCAGCTCTGGAATATCTTGCCCCCCTCTGGTGGGATGTTCTCCCAAACCCTCCTGACCTTCTGGAAGAGCCTAAAGACATGGGCCTGCCAGTTAGCTTGAGGCTTCAATGGGGGAGTATCACAGTGGAGGTGGTAGATCAATTAACAACGGATCCCAACTTGCCCCCATCCTGTTCCATTTGGGTGATTTCTGGATTTTATACTAACATACTTATGCTTTTAGTTTATATAGTTTTTATTTTTATGATTGTAAGCCGCCCAGAGTTATCTTGAGGTATGATGGGCAGCCTATACATTTTATAAATAAATAAAATAAATTCTTTGAAGTAGAAATTAATTAGGTGACTTTCAAGCAAAACCCTGGAGATTTCAATTTTTTTCTTAATTTCCCTCCCCACTCCTCCATTTCAGTTTGCTCCCGAAGAGTTGTACCAAGAAACTTACATTTCCCATTTTTGTATATATATTATATGCACATGACAATGTAAAAAGAATCTTGATTTCAGGTTTTTAAATGTAACCAAGTTGTTCTGGATTCAGAAGTCATGCATTCGTGCATTTTGTTTCCCATAAAAGCTGTCTGTGTCTCTCAAGAAAACTAACAGGGACTTTGCCTAATAGAGCACTGATTTATTTGTTGGTCTTTTCAGTTGGCAGGCAAAGGGTTCACTTGGCTTTCATGGCTATAGCCTTTAGCAGATTTATTTATTTAGATTTGTTAAGGCAGTTTAATTGATTTATGTTTTCTTGAAATAATGATTTTAAAAAGAAGGACTAAACATGTACTTGCTTTGTTTTAGGTCACATCAGTCAACTTGTTTCAACAATTCTATTTCAAGGATGGGAAGGGATTGAATACACAGATTACACAACAAATCAGGATAATTACATAAAATAGTATTCATTAGACCAGTAGTTCCAATTTATTTGTCACACTGCTGTGATGATAATCCATTTGCCCAAGCTCTGGAGATTGAGAAAACAAAAACTGGCATTTTTTCAAGTCAACTAAATTAATGTTTCCCCCAAGAGTTCTATTTAGATATTTAAACTGGATGTCAAGAAAAAAAAGCCAGCAGACAATAAAGCCATTGTGACTAAGCGGACAGAGTTAGGAGTTATGTGGTATTTTCCCCAAATGACCTAGAATTGACATTGAACATCTGTTGAACATTAGAGAAACTTTAAGGCTGCAATTAAATATAAGCTTTAAATAATTCAAACTAGCTTTTTCCAATTGCATAGCAGAAAATTTTCAGTGGTGTTCAAATCAGATTGAACAAAGACATTAATCAACTCAATCGTGAAACATTTATGTGACTGAAAAACAGCTCAAGAACAAGAAATCAAAGAAGAAAACAACACATAATACTATAATAAACTAAATTTTGAAAACAAAATGCATTTCTTGCTGATTTAGTTCTTATTTGTTCTAAAAGGCAAAGATTGACTAATCTCGAGTCAAGCAAGGACAGAAAATTGAACCAATAATTCAATAATCTAATTGTAATAGTAAATCTATTTGAAATATTATGAGTTCCAGGCCATAAAATTGCTACTCTGGATTTTGGTATTGAAGTGTAAATACTTTTTTAGTATCCAGATTCTGGCACCACGGGGAAAATATGCATTAAGTGTTCCATTTAACCATTGGCAAACTTTCAATTTCAGTGATTGATAATGGCTAGTCTAACTAAATCTTTCACATTGAGCTAATTTTTTTTTTAAAAAAAACTACTTATCTAAGACTAACTCAAAATTGAAGCCTAATCTGTGTCTATAAAAGAGAAGTGTTCGTTGCTGGTGTTTGTGGATAAGTTCCGAATAGGCTCTTTCAACCATCCACCAAAATGCCCCAAACTTCACAGGCACATACTTTCAACTCCAGAGACGAGCACTGGGGGAGTCAGGAAGGCGGATGACCAGTCTTTGACCATGAAAAAGGGGGCCAAAGTGGACATTTCATTGGCCAGCTCCTACTGCACATGAGAGGTTAAAAAAGTAGTCAGGTCATAATCTTTGTTTACCCCCTATGAAACTGGGATGTTATCAAATAGATGACATTCTGGGAAATCTCACATCACTGTTTGAATTCATATGCAGAGATTGCAACAAGGATAGCATGGTCCAAGATCAGTTATGAAGTTTTTATTAATTTCTAATTCTGTTATTCTAGAAAATAAACACAGAATATTTGTTACAGACATTTGTCATAAGCTTAGCATAATTTTTAAAAGTCCCTGTTACAGTTGTGGATTTCTACTGCAATATTTTACAGCATTCTTGAATACAGTACATTATTCTTGAGAAAGAATGAAAAAATCTTTTATTGTGAAGTATTTGCAGATCATACATTATGGGATTCATTTCTTTATTATCATTTGAGTGTTTTTGGCTGAATGGCATTTGATAGTGGGGCAGGAGTCTTTCAAGAATTGTCAGACTTCATACATTCATTTTAATCTGAATGACAAGCTTCTATTCTGTTAAAGGAGAAATGTATCCAATCCAGTTATTTTTAGAGGATTCAAGGAGGAAAATGTCTGATCAGTTGGATCATTCTGGCTTAATTCACATTTTTCCTGGTTTGCCAATTTTGATTCATTGAGGCTAATTTCTGCAAACCTTGTGGTGAAATGAAGTATGTTTTGATTGAAAAAAATTAGTTTTGTTTGTGGTGCAAAAACTTCAATAAATAAAATGATGAAATAGCATTAAGGAATTGTAATTATTTTTACATTGCAAGTATTTGCAGTACCGAAATCAAAGTTAAATTTTACTAACTGGGATGTCTGGCTCTTTTTAAGCATTCCTTATGAGTTTCTGCTTTTGTTTTGTTCTTTTTTTCTTCTTTGGTTGCCATCTTTGATCAGGTTTCAAGACAGTGGAGAGAATTCTTTATTTTTCTTTGATGTGATCCATGAAAGGCTTTTTATATATACAGTGCTGCCAGATTAAAGATTTCTTTAAAACAAAGCAAACGCATATGGAGAAAATGTTCTTCTAAAAAGGGAGTCATATTTTGGAATAAACATACACAGGATTGGTCTGCACAGTTTCATAAATCTATCAACTGGTACAATGTTTCCAGTTAGGTAAAAAATAACTTTTGATTTGATAAAACATATTTAGAATATTTATGGACTTAGTGTTTGTGTGTACATGATGCTATTTTATTTCTTTGTGTAATTTATGTATTTTCAGGATCAAGCAGAACAATTTTTCAGAAGTGGACATACAAACAACTGGGCCGTTCTGGTAAGATAACCCAGCCTAATTGAACCTAAGTTAACCGAAACAAATATATTGGAATATATCAAATGGTACTACTGAAAAGAAATGATTGCTTGCCTCCACAGTGATAAAATTGCTTTTCATGCCAAAGTTAGTGGATTGGATCTGATCCAATCTCATATTTTGTATCTATTTAAAAAAGAGAATAAAACATAAATAATTCTGTTTAAATGCCTGTAGAGCATTAGACTTACCAATGCTTTTTTAAAAATAAAACTTTTTCAGAAGTTTTCCAGAAAAAGTTATCCTTCATACTCACCTTGACCGTGATTTATTAATTTACTAATGCTGTATATTGTAGGAAATATACGCATGTATGAGAGAAGAAATAATAAAAGAGTAGGGAGGTCTTTGAAGATTATACTGTGGGCATTAGTCTTTAGCTGAGAGAGAACAGTTCTGCAGTTTGACAGGAGAATTTGTCTTTAGTGAAATTTCCAAATAAGCTGTAGGTCAGTCACCCGTTTATCCCTGCACAGTCATGTTGTTGCATTAAAGTCTCAGAATTTATTATTGTCCTCTCTGTCTCTCTCTTCCTCTCTCCTCCCCCCCTCTACACACAAACACACACACACACACACACACACGTCTCTTAATCTGTTTAGGTGTGTACATCTCGATTCTGGTTTAACTATCGCCATGTGGCCAATACTCTCTCGGTTTACAGAAGTGTCAAGAGACTTGGAATTCCTGATAGGTAAGAAGACCCTTTTAAAATGGTGTCAACTACAAATACAGTAATTATTCTGCTAAGGTGATCCTATACTTATCTAGTCTTCCATTCTTTTTTTATATCTATGTATTTTCATTAGACAGGTTCTAAAAGGAAATACAAAAAATAAAAAGGTGAAATATCCTGGATGTTATAGCTTTCTATAATACTATTAATTAGTCATAATTCAGAATATTTAAATCAAATACCTTACAATCTTTGATCAGCTTTTTAAAGTATTATATATTATAGCCTTTCAAATATTAAGAATTACTAGTAAACCTTTAGCTAAAAGTGGGTATCCAGAGCCATAGTTAACATAATATAGGTCACATCTTTGTGACCTATATTGCAAAGATATTTTCCTTCTTGGATATAATATTTTGATTAGAGTACTTCAGCATTCTTGGTTATACAGATCATAGCATAAGAAATGAGCTACCAATACATTTCTAAGCTAAAACATTTTGGCTTGATCTTTGATATTCCAGGTCTTTATTAATGAATTTGGCTGAATAGCACTTAGTCTGAATTACCGTAATTCATTTGTGAGGTAGTTAAACAACATTATGTTTGTATTCATGCTTATGCAATTCTTTTTAAACAACAAATACATTACTACTGGATTAATCATCTAAAATTTCTCACGCACTAGCATGTTGAAATGTTTCATAAGCTAGTTTTATGCCTGTTCATTAATTGGAATTTAAATTTTTTTGATAAGTTAATTAGTTATATGCCTGTTCAAAAATTTGATTTTGATTGATTGACAGTTATAAAAAGAATAGTTCAGGTCAATTATAACATTGCAGGTATTAGCAGAGAAATATATTCATACACATAAGCATATATTTTACTATGGATTTGAATGAGAGGAAGATTATATACTTTTTAAAAAATGGAAATACACAATTTCTAACACAAGTATATGCAGAAGACTTATTCTCTGATTAATACTGGAAAATTCATCACAATTTGTCATTGTTTTTCATAGCCTGAAAAATAGATGACTTTGTTTATGATGAAGAATTATGAATTGAAGCAACTCAAAAATGTAAATGTGACCATGTTGCATATTCATTTTTGCAAACTGAAGAGATGGGATATAAAAACAGTGACCATTATTTCTTGGGGAAAAAACAATAGAAAAATATAGAAAAGGAACAAATCTGAAATAGTTCATAAGGACAAAAAAAAATCCGGTTTATAACTTTGCTGTACAATAGATAACATTGTTTCTTTACAAAGGAAAGTTCAGGAGCAAAATCAAAAAAGCATTAATTAATTTAATCTAAAGGGCAGCTTTCTGAAATAAAGAACTATAATAAAGGATGTATTTGTTCCCTCTACAAGTGTCTATGGAGATTCTCAGTCACCCAGGTCATGGTTGTCCCAAAGGTGCTTTTTTCAAGAGGCAACTAGATTTTGTTATTCCTTGAAGTCGTTTCGCTTCTCATCCAAAGTTTCTTCAGAGAGGACTGTTCCATTTTAAGTTTCTCTAAATTAGTTAATTTTAATTTTAACACTGGAGAAACAAAACAAGCACTTTTTCCCAACAAACACATGGCATAGCATAGGAGAACAAACCCATCAGGACAAGATTCAGCAGTCTTATCTGCATTTGAAAGACAAAGGTTACTCTTGAAGACAGCATGGACAAAGAGGACCGCTGGTTTGAAAGAGGGGTCAAAGAGACCATCTACATTAAAACCAAAGAGTCCACTCAACAAAGGGAGAGGGTTATGACACCACTTAGCTCCTGTGTACAACAGCAGTCCCAAAAGGGTTCCACACCCATTTGCAGTATTCAGGTGATTCTGTGGTTATAGCTAAACCTCCAACTGGCCTCAATGACTCAAAAAGAATGCTAACAAATGCAAGGAATATGGATCCTTCCATTCCCCACTATTCAGTCAGAACTGAAGAAGCTTCTTGGATGAAAAGTGAAACATCTTCAAGGAAAAACCAAGGAAGTCCAGTTGCCTTTTGAAAAAGCACCTTTGGGACATTTAGATACAAATCAAATAAATAAATGCCCAGAATTAATAAAAACAGTGTAGCCCAAAAGATCTTCCAGGTTTGATGGCATGCTCCAAAAATAGTCTGAGAACAAGAGAGAGATTTTTCTTTTTCAGGGACATAAATATGGAATGGATTCCCAAGTTTAACTAAATTGTCAAGCATATTGTAAGTGGCAATATCCAGTATTGCTCCCTAATTAGGGATGCCAAAGACCCAGTACTTTCTGCATAAGTTAGATCTGCCAACTGGCCATGGTTTGCTCCCTACATTAGCATCTATGCTAATGATAAAACAACAGTGAAGAAACCTGATGAGTATGAGAGGAAACAAAACAAATTGATTTCCATGGTAGGCCAACCACCTATTCTTGTTTTGAAGTATTATTGAGGTTTGTAAATTGCATAGAATTGAATTCAGGTGCAAATACAGTAATGTTAGCCTTATTAACTTTTAAAAGCTATGTCTTCATTCTTGATGAAGTTTTGGCTTAAGTCACAGAATGCCTTGCATAGAAAAGAGGATTAAAGCTATTAAACAGACTTTCAAAGTTAGCAGACCACACATGTTTATTGAGGCTTTGTGTTGCTACTGCATTCAAATTGTGTATTCAAATTCATTTATTTTCTTCCCAATTAGTCATATAGTCTTAATGCTAGCAGATGATATGGCCTGTAATCCAAGAAATCCGGCTCCAGCCACTGTGTTTAGTCACAAAAACATGGAACTGAATGTCTACGGCGATGACGTGGAAGTGGATTACAGAAATTATGAGGTTAATTCTTAAATACATTCCATATTAAAATGTAGAAAGTTGATGGGGAAGGAGATAACATTTAAGTCAATTGATTTGATGAGAACTTGCAACTTCTTGGGCCTCAGAGATGTTCTTCAGCACGTTCAAAATGATGTATAAGTTTAGAACTTCACAATGCTCTGATATCAAAATCTTTAGTCTACCAAATCTAGTCAAATCATTGTTTAATCAGTGGGATATATCAATACCTGAAAATTGTGTTCATATTTTTCACATGATTGAACATAGTGATGATCGTACATAAACCCTTTAAAGCAGGTATGGAAGACAAACCACAAAACTCAGAATTTTATACTGTGACTAAAGACTAAAGGTGTGAAATGGATTATTCTTGTTATTGTAAGCTGGAAAGTACAGATGTGCTCACATCATCTCCCACTTAGCAACCATTTTGCTTAAAGAGAAAGCTGCCAGTCCAAGTTCCAGCTAAATGAGGACTACAGTACCAGTACAGGAGTTGAGATTTTGCGCATTGTTAGTTATTGTCACTAGCATGCTTTTCTGAGTACTTTTGGAACTTTAAAAAATCATTTTCAGAGCTAATAGGTGTGAGGCTTGAGATTTCATAGCAGGACTTTTTTTTTTTTTTTGCTAGGCAGATGGATAATTTATGATCAAATACTTTTAATCACTGGAATGTTGTTTTCCATAATTGTCATGCAGAATTTAAAGCTTTAAAATGTGATTATGAGCATTTTTCCATGGCAACTCACAGTTGTGTTGATGGTAAGAAAATGTTGAAATTGTTCCGAGAGATAAAATAAAGTTTGACAGGTGTTCAAAGCACTGAATGTATATTATGGAGGCTGAAATATGATGACTTAACCTGAGCTAATAATACATTGATGAGCTGTAATATGCAGTAGTGTATATCTTGTTGGACAGTTCATTTGAAAATAATGCCTTTATGATTAAATGCAAACTCTAAACAGGATGCTGTCTCGTTTAGGTTACTGTGGAAAATTTTTTGAGAGTGTTAACAGGCCGAATCCCAGCAAGTGCTCCTCGGTCCAAACGTTTGCTTTCTGATGACAGAAGCAATATTCTCATATACATGACAGGTAATTGTATTTTCTTTGGCATTTCCTGTAGTCATAATAATAATAATAATGGAAATACCTCCACAGCCTTGATAGTTGGACTAATTTCTTCTGCTTTGAGACTGCATATTTCCTGTATAGATTATTTGATAGATTTACAGTAGTCTTCAACTGAGAACCATTTGTTTACTGACGATTCAAAGTTACAATGGCTCTTGAAAAAGTAACTTATAACAGTTTCTCATACTTATGACCGTTGTATCATCCTTGTCGTCACGTGATCAAAATGTCTTGGCCACTGGAATGTATTTATGATGGTTGTAACTATGACCTTTTCTGACCTTCTGACAAGCAATGTCACTGGAGGACATGGATTCTCTTAACCACCATGTTACTAGTTTAACCACTGTAATAATTCTCTTAACAATGATGGAAAGAAAGGTTGTAAAATGAGACAAAATTAATTTAATAACTACCTTGCTTTGCAGTGAAAATTTGGGGCTTAATTGTGGTCGTAAGTCGAGGATTACCTGTATTAGAATGGCTAAAGGCATGTCTATATGAGAAAAATGGAAACTAGACGTCTCTTGTGAATTCAAGCTATACAACATATATGTATATTGGGGCATTGAAAAACCAGTGCTAATCTGTTGAATCCCTTAAATATAATTAGCATTTATGCCTGCAATTGATCTTGAACCCTTGAATAGTGAATTAAATACAGAATGGATTCAACTTGTGTTTGTTCCTCCCTCAACGTTGAGAGTCTCAGATATTTCCAAGTTGTCTTGGAAATGTTTGTTTGATTGTATGTGTGGATTATCTTAGTGTAATTGTATGAGTTGGACTCAGAATCCTCAACAGTGGATTTCATAACCATCTAAAATGGCCATTTGCATCAGTTTGGAAAAGGCCCATGTAATTATTCTGCTGATTGATGCAACACACATTGGCCAGATCCACACACTGTCCTAATTCTTAATTTACAGTTTTCCAATGTTAGGTTAAGTCACATATCATACTAGTTAAGAGCACAACTAATAATTTTATGGTTAATATGATATGTGATTCCCGCCAACTCTTAGCAGCTTATGAAATATTACAATAGGGACCTAACAGAAATACAGAATTATATAATAAAAGGAGAAAGTCTGAAAAAAAAAATCCAATAGTTACCCAAAAGACAAGCGTATACCTCAAAGGATCCATCACCATTCTGACCCTGGTTTAGATGAGGCTTCTTTAAATAAAGCCTGGGTGAGAACCGTAGAATTCCCACGGGGGGGTTGTGTTTATCTCACACTTGTCTTCCGTAGAAAAGCCTAATACAAGCCCTGTCCTTTACTAATATTCATTATAGCCAGTGATTCATGCACAATCAGAAACATAGCCTTAGTAACTATTTCCATCATTCTTTGTTTTCACATTAAAATACTTACATTGCAATCAGTCATCAATGAGCATATGGGTAAATATAATCAGCGCAAGAACTGGTCTTCAATTGCATATTATGTAGCTACACAAAGCAAAGAACTGCATAGTCAGTGTAAGGCTGATTCATTATATTTGCTGTCCTTGAATCTCCACATTCCCCCCCTCCCCTCCAAATTTAAAAACTCATTCCTATTCAGTCCTGGGATCTGCGCAGTAAGATGGGCCCAAGAAAAACTGAGATCCTTGGATTGTACACTTTGCAAGTCTATGGTTTATTCAGTAAATCGTAATTTTTTTTTAAAAAGTAGCCCAACACTTTTTGGTGAATATGGTTAATGTTTAAACTCTCTGTTCAAGCGCTATAGGAATTGTGCTATTATTACTCTGGAAATCCAGATCTAAAAGAGAATTGAAGATGTGCGGCTGTATATATATTAGTAGCTGCAGTGATTCAGAGAAGGTTTGGAGGGACGTGGGTAATACAGACTTCTTAAATGTTAAATCTGAATTGATTGGGCTTCTCAGCTAGCTCAGGCTGAGTTCCAACCCTTTGCTTGCCTTGCTTCTTTCGGCTGCCTTAATATAAGCTCCCTTGGTGGGCGAGAGCATATTTATGCAGATGACAGGATGCGAACTGTTCTGTTTGAAGGTTTCAGAACTTTTTTTTTGACAATATCCTGACTTTTTTTTTTTCACCCATTAAGGTCATGGTGGGAATGGTTTCTTGAAATTTCAAGATTCGGAAGAAATCACGAATGTGGAACTTGCTGATGCCTTTGAACAAATGTGGCAGAAAAGGAGGTAATTTCCAACTCCTGCTTTCTAGTATGCCTGCATTTTTCTGCCTCTTCTGATCTACCTAGAACATATTTATTTTATTTTATTTTTTTATTTAATTTAATTTATATCCTGCCTTTCTTCCATAATGAAAGGGAACACAAGGGGGCTAACAGCATTTAAAAACGACAGAAATACCATTGAAACCAAATAACAATAAGCAAGGTTAAGAAAGCAACTAAAATATAATTAAAATACAGACCTGTTAAAGACATAAATTAGTACAGCAATAGGCCCCCAGCATCTGCCTCAACTAAAGGCCTTTTTAAAATAAAAAGTCTTTAGGTTCTGCCTAAAGTTCTGTATCAAAGGAGCTTTTCTGAGTTTTAGGAAGAGGGAGTTCCAAAGCCAAGGTGCTGTCACCAAGAAGGCCCTGTTCCTGGCTGCTGCACCTCTCACCTCCCTGGGTGTCGGCATCACTAGCAGGGCCCCCTCTGATGACCTTAAGTGATGGATTGTATGGGATTGTATTTACAATTTTCATTTCATTTAGTACATTTATTTGCAACTATAGGTTTTAGCAAAAATTCATATACTGTTACAGCAAGTCTTAACTGGTCAGTTATTCCCCCCTACAAATAATAACACTGTCAAAATCTGCATTAACACTATTCACATTTTTACCTTGTATGACACTGCATAATGTGCCCCTAGCAGATTGTATAGCTAAGCATTAAGGCCCTCTGTACAAGGCAAGTCATGAACCCACTGGGCTTTTGCGATGTCCTCTGTCCAGAAATGTTGTTTAAAGCTGGTGTTTGTTTTTGATTGGCTGGTTTGCCTGTTGGGTCATTTGCATCAGCAATCTTTAAAATACCACCTGGTATCCAAGGTATAAGGGTTAAATCTTTGATATTAGGGCTATGCAAATATATTGAAAGAGGTACTTTGCTATGCAACTCAACTTACAAGTACGAGAGATTTCTACAAACCTATCCAGGGTTCAAAGAGTAAGTTTATATTGGGGTTGTATGAACCCAACTATAGCATGGCAAAAACAGGGTATTTTTCTTTTCAAATTGTCCCAGATGCCACCATCAGTTAACATTGTTGACTGGAAATGGACAGTCCTAACTCTTGACATAGACCTGCATTTGAAGACCTAGCAAAACATGTATGCAGATCTGTATAAATAAAAAAGTATGTGTAATCTTGCACAACAGTTAAGCAAAGGAAGTTGTAAGCAAAAACTTTTGCGATTTTGGTTCTGAATGAGCGGACACTTCCATTGCAAAAGGAAGTCTACGCAAGATTTCACGTGGTTTATATTGAGATGGAGCTGCCTTAGTGTAAGATTTCAGGATTTTACTTTTGAATAAACACACATTGGATTTCACATTTAACCACCAGTACTTTTTTCTATGCAATGGTGATAAAACTGGATGGTTTATAAAGGTACATTATTGTCTGTTAATGGCAAAAATCCTGGAGGCAAAATCTCCAGGAAGTCTTATTTTAAAGTAGCATTTCGTTTACCAAGCTCTATGAAGTCACCACAGCTGATGGATAAAGGAAGATATGGCTTATCTCTTACTTATAAAGTAAGGGCTTTACTTTGTATCTGGACATTTTGTTGTGCTTGATTATTGTAGAAGGCTTAAGGGCCAGCTGGCATAAACAGGCATAAAGGATGTTTTTTTTCTGCTTCCAGGTACAATGAATTGCTGTTTATCATTGATACATGCCAAGGAGCCTCCATGTACGAACGGTTTTATTCTCCCAATATAATGGCTTTGGCTAGCAGCCAAGTTGGAGAAGATTCACTTTCTGTAAGTATATCATTTCATATGTTAACTTTATATAGATGACAGTTACCAAACGACAATCTTGTCTAGTTTGGTGGGTATCTAACTGTATAAGATTTAACAGGAATCTTCTTTCTATTGGGAAATACTGCATTTATAGTAGAATGATAATTTGTTTTAAATAAATAGTACTAATTAATAATCTGTCTATAAAAACAGATGTGTGTGTGTGTGCCAGCATAACTCTGGAATGGCTCAACCATTTTCAACCAAACTTGGTACACAGATGACTTACCCTCTGGGAACAAACACTGTGGGGGTAAGACATCTCTGATAGCCTTTGGAGAGTCTCTGTGCCTTGAAAATAGTGCTGACGGCTTCACAGTACTCCACAAGGGGACGATGCTGCATGACAGAGCAGTGTGAGGCCCCTAGAGCTACTACATCTGGAGCTAGGCCTGACTACAGGATTTTCCTGTATAACAGAGCATGCTGATAAATAAGTACCCAGGTAAAGCCGGGTCACCGGCTATAGTGCTATAAAGAAAAGCAAGGTGTTTTTTAAAATAAAAATAAAATTATGACCCTAATTTTGGTTATTCATGATCTTCCAGTATGTCATGACTTTCACAATCCTTTTTTGAGAACTTTGGTATATTTTATTGCATATTTTGGAAAATAAAAGCTAAAAGCACTTCTACAGAACTGATACTCCTAATGAAGGATGAATTTTGAAAGATAAGCAGATAAAGGATTGCTGTCTTTCTGTTAGTTGGAATAGGCTTGGTAGACTGAAATTTAGAGCTAGTGTTATAGATCTATATAGTTCCTTCCCAGCACAGTCACATGCAGTATTTTGCTTGGCTTTATTTATTTGTTTTCCTTTTCTATGCCACAGAGTAGCTATTCATAGTTTGGGAGGTTAATCTGTCTTGACTGACAATGTAGATATAAGATTGTGTTGTTCTGCTTTCATTGCTAAACATTTATATAATGTAAGTTCGGTATTTATAACAACATTTCCTTTTTGAAGCATCAACCAGATCTTGGCATTGGCGTCCATTTAATGGATAGATATACATTTTACGTCTTGGAATTTTTAGAAGAAATTAATCCAGCAAGCCAGACGAATATGAATGACCTGGTAAATACTTATTTAACTTGCTATTCATGAAACCACTGCTGGAAAGCTGTGTGTTTTGTATAATTTTACATAATCCTTTTAACATCCTTTCCTGTTTTCCCCATTCTCACTGTATTGCATCAAGTTGGGAAGAAAACATTTTTTTCCTACCAGTAGTTTTAAACCCCCAAAATGAGATTTGCTTGTTAAATTATCCTTAAATCTAGGGCTTAAATCTACATTACCTTATTAAAAAATAATCCTCTTACAGCATGGAATCTTAGTAGCAAAGCTGTGTTTTTCATTCCAACCACTGTACGTTGAAGTTTGAATTGTTTCTAGACTGTTACCTACTGTTGCTGTCTTTCAGCTCAGTTATATTAAAAAGTTATATTATGCAAGACTCAGAACATTGCTTGGTTCCTGGCTCAAGATGAAAAACATATTAGCCTTGACTGAAGTTACTGTATTTTTCGATGTATAAGACACACTCCCCCCCTCCTGCAAAAGTGTGTGGAAATGTCTGTGCTCTTATACAGCAAATGTTGACGAAGCCACGCAACCCCGCCAGCCTCTCGCCCTTCAGCCTCTGCCTCTCAGCAATTTGCCTCCTTGCAGCAAACAGCAAACAGGCTGGTCAGCTTCAGCACAGCTTGATTAGCACAAGCAGCTGATTGTCTATTGGAATTGCCTCCCGGCGATCAGCTGTTTCAGGCTGCAGGGATCGTCATCGCCTATTGCTGCCTTCGTGCACCCCATTTTTGGCCTCCGCGTGCCCCAGTTTCCACCTGTTCTGTTCCCCACCACCAGGAATGGGTGGAAAATGGATGCACGGAGGCTAAAAACAGGTGCACGGAGGCTGAAAACAGGATGCAGAGGCTGAAAATGGGGCATGCTTTTTTTTTCTTGTTTTCCTCCCCAAAAGCTAAGTGCATCTTATACTTCAGAGCATCTTACAGTCCGAAAAATATGGTAAATGTAAGAATTAATTAGAGAGTGTAAAAGGAAGCATAAGTGATTGGTAGAGCATAAATCTTAATGTGCAGATAATCTGATTGCCATGTGTAATTAAAGAATCAAGTTTGTAGTTGCTAAGACGACTTTTGGTTGTAGTACTGGAAAGTCCTGTGTAATAGAACACATAATCAGATAATGATATGAAATAGCTCCATGGATTTGTCTAGTAGAAGAAAGCCAATAGATCTGCCAAAAGAAGGGATGTGGGCACTTTATGGCCTGTGGGTGGTCCCAATCTGGCACTTTGAAAAAAAAATCCCATTTATATGCCGCCCTTCTCCGGAGACTCAGGGCGGCTTACAGTCTGTGAAGCACAAATCAGTGTGCTTAGCAATAGCTTTCATTCTTTGTATATGCCTGCTTATTATTAGCGG
>JANHFR010002276.1:0-18492 GCA_032468015.1 Mimophis mahfalensis | reverse complement strand
TAATTTGTTTTTAATTATTTATATTGTTCTCTCTTTTTAGCATGTAAGCCGCCCCGAGTCCTTCGGGAGAGAGGCAGTATATAAATTCGATTAACTAACTAACTAACTAACTAGCTAAATGAGCTGCCTAACTCAGTAGCTGTGTTTATGCTTTGTGCATATTGTCTAAATATATGAGCCGTGGTAGCACAGTGGTTAGAATGCAGTTCTGCAGGTTACTTCTGCTGGCTGCTGGCTACAGTTTGGCAGTTCAATTCTCACCAACTCAAGATTGACTCAACCTTCCGAGGTGGGTAAAATGAGGACCCAGATTGTTGGGGGCAATATGCTGACTCTGTAAACTGCCTAGAGATGGCTATAAAGCACTGTGAAGCAGTATATAAGTCTAAGTGCTATTGCTATTACTATATTGTTTTTAACAACATGTTAAGCACACTATATTGATCTACTTGGCATAATTATTAGTTGCAAACTATGTTTTACAGACAATAGTGTCTGGATTCTTGCACTGATAACCTAAATACTGTCATTACCTCATAATCTTATGGCAAATTCCTGTGATAAAACCTCTCCAACAGAATATACTTTTTTTGGGGTAAACCAAATCTATAGTTAGATTAAAATTAGCTTATTGACCTAGTTGTTAAAGCACCTTGCCAAAAATAATATTTTTAAGTAAGTTATACTTTACTATCTTCAACATAGCTGAAGTTACCTTTTTCAAAGGCAGCTATGTTGCTTGTTCACTTCTGGGTGGTTAGGAAGCATTGAGTGTTTCCTGTGAAATGGATTGTACATAATCGGAGGATATGCTTTGTACTGAGAATGTTGCTATTTTGGCTTAATGTGGAACTGTTCCAACATCTTGAAGTATTTTTCTAAATCATTGGGCCTTGTGATATGAAGGACCATAGAGTGCTAAGTGAAGATGAAGCAACATTGGAAGAATAAATGGCGTAAGGTACAAGGGGATTGCTTCAGAAATATATGTGTGCTTTGTAGCAGATCCTGAATACTCAATTTTCATACTTGTTGTAGTCTGAAAGAATTACCATGGGTGATAGTAGGAAGAATTATTGAGGGAGGGAGAGGGAGGGCAAAAGAGAATGAAATAATTCACAGAGGTGCTGAAAATACAGACATTGGTAGCTCCAACATTCAGTTGATTCTTCTTATGATTAAAATAATAAATTGCACTATGCACAAATTTATTAGTAGTTTATTATATTAAATCAATCACATGTTATCATACTGATTCTATCCATACATGTACACTAAACTGTTCCAAACAAGTCACCGTATGTCTTTGCACAAAGTGGGAGCCCTTTAGAAATGAAAAAAAAGTGGGCTGATGAGCATAGGCTGTATCTTTGGTTTGATGTTAGTTCCTGTACCTGATGCTGAGCTTGAGACGCTATGGGGTTTGGGATTTGAGCGCCAGTAACAAATAGGTATTCATCTTCTTCATTTAACTGTCTAAATGTTTCTTACAGTTCACCATCTCTGTATTTCAAATGAGGTCCCCGATCTATTTTTCTCCCTGATATTCTCATAGCTTTTGTTTACGAACATGAGAGGCTGCTTCCATAGGTGTCTCCTCAGGCATAGACTTGGAATCTTCTCCCTTAAGATCTCCCTTGAGATCTAAATAATATCCAGAGGCAGGGATAGTATAATTTTCCCAGTATGCAGGTGGAGTCTTTTGTTTGAAGAGCTGTCCCTGAAGTCTGTCTTCTGTTTGTAAAACTATTTAATTCAATCTCAGGAGTTTTTCATTGCTTGAGTCTGAATCATAACCTAATTGGCTAGAGTCCAGTCATTTATTGCAGGACTGAGTTATTGCCTAGACTGCACTTTATGGCTAAAATACCCTTTATACTTCTGTGTTACCTTCTGCATTTATAGTAGTCTGGCTCTTTGTTTCCTGCCTTCAAGTTGTAATTATTTTTTTTTTCTTTTTTGGCTGTTTTGGAACAAAGTTTCCTATGTACATGCCAATTGCATCCTGGTTTCATTTTCTGATATCAGACACAATGCTGGTTAAGGTCATCCCTTTGATATGATCCATTACTTTTTGATAGCCTTTATTGGACTATCTTTGATGATCTCTTCCATCTTTCAAACAAAAATAAATCCCACCATAGATGACCTGTTTTACATTTTTTCCATCAGTTGCATTTTGCATGATGATAACACGTGTATTGAAAAGAAAACGTGTAATAAAAATGTTAACTTGCTTATTCAGCAAATACTTACAAATGGGTCTTCAGAGAAAGCAAACACGTATTTGCCTGCTTTGTAACTGCTTTGTTTCTGCTGATACATTTTGAGAAGTATCCCTTTGTAAAATCATACGTGAGAGGTATATTTTATCTTTTCCCTATAATATTTTAGTTTTCTTGGAGCCTGATGGCAATTAGGACCCCAAAAAGCAACAAAGCAAACTGTCTAAAGCAATAAACATCACTATTCAATGTTTTGCCATTTCCAGGCACTTCTGCAGAGATGGAGAGTGGAAAGGAGCTATAGCACATTCTTCTATGCAGTATCTAGCAAAGGCAATTTTGCCTTTTGTGTGTTTTGAAGCATTAAATCAGGAAAATTCAGAATATATTTCTTGTTACTTTTGGGGTGTGGAGTGATGTGTGGGGTATATATCCCTGAGATTACATCTGTATCCCACATGTACAGAAAGACTAAACTTTCTGGAAACTGAACCAAGGTAACTGTCAGAGTTTGAAACTAAACGCTGCTACTCTGACACTCTGCTCTTAATTTTTTTCTAACAGTTATTTGTTGGCGCTCAGACAGACGCAGATAATTACATTCCATTGGTCAATGTGATTTATGTCGTAGGAGTAAGAGTGGCGTTAAGCTCTCTTCTTTTTGAAATTGAAAGTAATTTATTTAGACTGAAGATTGAAAAGCTTCGTACCAGATTTTAATTTCTGTGTAATAAAGAAAGACATAGAATGATGACCCTGAGTTCTTTTCTGAGATGGAGAGGTTTCACTGGAATGCTGACAGTAACCCCTCAACAGATTTTTAATGGAGACTATTTAATGTCAAGCAATTGGGTTGCATTTGCATTATCGTAGAAAATTTGAGAACAGAAAAGCAAAACTTACTTTCCACCTCTAGAAAATTTAGCCCCCTTTCAATCCTAAATTAAAATCTCCCTTGTCTTTACTTTCACTATACCAAAACATCCCAAGTTTCTTTCTGGACGTCTGGCTACAGAGTCTTTGATGAAAAATATGTCAATATAAACTCAATCGTCCAGGCCAAAGGTCCAGGGATTGAATAATGGCAACTGGACCAATCCTTGTTAATTTGAGACTTTGCTCATCCAAGCAACTTCATCGGTCAAAGCAAAATTAGTTAGGCAGAGAGTCAGAGAGTCAGTGGATTGACCCAACTCTTATCACATCAACTTCAGAGGTTTCTTCCCAAACTCCATTGCAATATGTCAGTTAAGAGTCAATCATCCAGGCCAAAGGTGTCTAAAAATAACTTTTGATGACTATTTGTAAAAGCATTCCTTTATTAGGATTTCCACTATATTTTATATTGGGACTAGAAAACTTTTCAACTCCAATCCCTCGAATGGGCATGATTAATTTGATGCCACAAGGATGGCCATTTTGTTTGCTTATTGCTTATAATATTCTAGGCTACCTTTAAAGCAAAAACATTTTGAAGTTTCAGCTGCTGCTTATTTCTTTTGTGTGATTCCAACTTTTTTCAGAGATATAAATCTCTTGCAGGAAATAGCATCACAGTGCCCCATTCAATGAGGGTTTCTTTGAATTTTGTTTTAGGATATAGAGGAAAATGCCAAAATGCTTGCCTATGGCTTTAATCGGTATTTGAATTACATTGAAATTGTTTTGGAGTGTTCAGAGTATGAAATTTGGGTATACTTGGTGTGATTTAGTCCCACTTTCTAAGATTTGGAAGAGCCAGAAACATTGGAAGCACTTCTCATCCATCAGTCCCAGGTCACAGTCTTCCAAGTAACTTTCTTCTGGTCCTGCTAGCTTAGTTGAGGCTGAAGAAACATGTATGCATTGAAGATGACAACTCTTTCAGATAGCATGTTGGAAATGCATTGAGCAGTGTCAATCATCAGTTGTTATTCACTGTATGAAAGGGTAACGCTGAAATGTTGCTAATGAAATGGAAGGCTTGCCTTTATAATCTTCAGCATATACTATAATGATTTATCCATATAAACTGTGCCCTTTAGAGTGCATTTTTATAAATCCTTTTAAGCAGTTTTGACTCTTAATTCAAGATCTTAACATAGGAAAACACACACTTTTTTTCTTCTGTGGGGATAAATCTATGTGCAATAACAGAACGTGTGCGTGCAATAAAGAGATCTAATATTTATGGTAGTGGTTCTTTCAAATTGCTGAGACAACACACATAATCTGGTATTTTTAGCTTTGCATTCTTATTTGAAAAATAAAGATTGTATAACTAATTGTATGATTTTGCTTTTATTGGCAATGCAATGATGTTCCTTAGCTTGAAGGGAAAAAATGTGATGGTGTATTTTTCTCTTCCCTCCTTCCTCTCCCCTCTTCGTTTCCCTCTTCTCCCTTTCCTCTCTTTCCCTCTCCCCTCTCTGTTTATTTGAATTTATCTTTTTCAGTATATAAGTGTGAATATACAAAACTGAACTATTATGGATAGTCATAAAAGGAATAATGATTAAACATGGTTTTCTACCCAGAAATGGGTAATAATATATTTTTCTAATGCTGAATATCAGGTCTGTGCAATATCGTACCATGGTCACTCTCTAAGCCCTCTGATACAGTTCTTACAGATCTCCTTCAACATTGTGTCCAAATGATAATTTTTAAGAGATAAAGGAGGAAAAAAGATACTAATCACATGGGGTGTAATCACATTATACTTAATTCACTGAATTAAATTTCAGTTACTCAAGGCCCTGTCTGGATTTTGGAGTGCAGCCTTGGTGAAGAGAAGCAATGGCTGACAAAACCCTCAGCTCAGGGTTGGGTCATTCTCTACATTCCAAGTTAATTTCTGTAGATTTAGGTTGAAGTTCCAGTTAGATACGTTCTTCTTTCATTGCCAGCTCCTTATCAGGCAAGACTATGTCCATGTACTTTTCTGCTTCCTGAACAATAGTTATGGAGTCCAGGACCTTTCCTTGGTCAGTGTTGAGGGAAACCTTGATTCACTACCAGAAAAAAGGTTAAACTTCTCCCCTCAGGCTGCTTTTAATGAAAAGAAAAGAGCAATCTACTCTATTTAACATCTAATTTATCCCTTATGTATGTCTCCTTAGATTCTTTATTGACCTCCATTGGCTTGCCCTGTATACCTTCTTTATATTCCTTTCAGTGAGTTTATGGGCTTATTTTGAATTTACAATGAATCAAATCAACTACCAGCTGGCAGTAGCCGTTATTATGATTGGTTGCACAGTCAGCCAGATGTTTAGAATTGATTTGGCATTTTTATTCTCCCACCCCACCCCAAGGACCTGCGATGTTGTGACTTGATGGTATTAAAGGTATCATCATGCAGTATATGCTGTTCCAAATAAAGCTGCCAATTGACTGATGGTAATTTTGGCAGTGCCAAAGGTGCTCAAGAGGTGCTCCAGATATTTGGGGATTAAAATTGAGGTGCCTATTTCAGTTGATACTAACTTTGCTTTCTTTTTTCACAGATTTTCTATATTTATTTGCAGAACTTTGTACTTTATGATTTTTCTCCATTGCTTGTTGTTGTTGTTGTTGTTGTTGTTGTTATTTTGACTTTTCTGATAATCGTGTAGTGGTTCTAAATAAATATTCTTCCCTATTTATATAATTTATGTGGAGTTAACCAACACCACATACTCTACAGCAGGTGTCTCCTACCTTGGCAGCTTTAAGCCTGGAGGACTTCAACTCCCAGTATTCTGGGAGTTGGTGTCCACTAGGTTTAAAGTTGCCAAGGTTGGAGACCCCTGCCCTACAGTGAAGGTATCTCTTCATTTGGTCTGCCCAAGGTGCCCAGCGGATCTTCTTGGTTTCCAGGGTGGATCTTCTTGGGGAATTTCCAGAAGTCTAGAGGGCAATTCTGTTGAGCTGTTCTTTGGAATTATAGTTCAGTAGTAGTGCTTGAGATAAGGTGCTGGATATGGGAGATAAGAAGGGGGGAGAGAGTTTGCTAAGGGTCTCACTGCCAAGGGGATGCCATCTTGACCCTATTCAGTGATGACCTCCTGCCCCTCCCCTTGGAATGCTTGTCCTTAGAAATGCAGTCTATTTTCTCTGAAGACTCTTGAAAGAGTGCAGAAAAGAGCAACAAAAATGATTAGAGGGCTGGAGGCTTAAACATATGAAGAACAGTTGCGGGAATTGGGTATGGCTTCAGAACTTGTGGGTGCTTTATCACCGGAAGCTTTTAAGAAGAGATTGGACAGCCACTTTTCTGGAACAGTAGAGGATCTCCTGCTATGGCAGGATGTTGGACTAGGAGACCTCCAAGGTCTCTCCCAACTCTGTTGTTCTGTTCTGTTCTCCATGTTTTTAGAGACTGATAAAAGATGAGAAAAATGTTTGGGGATAAGTTCATGCTGATCCAAATAGTGATGTGGTAGACTGATTAGCTATAATTGTATTAATTTGTAAATTACAGTGAAACCTTGGTTCACAAACGCTTTGGTTCACAACCAATTCACTTCACAACCAAAAAATCAGCTAAGTCCTTGACTTGGTTCATGAACAAATCCTCGGTCACAACCAAACTTCCTGAGGACAAAGACATCGCAAGAGAGAAAACACCTGAAGGAGAGCATCCTTCCATCATGGAGGCGGACTCTCCCACAAAACAGCAACCTCTCTCTCACTCTGAATCGACTGGCTGAACAGTTTTCTCTGTTGTTCATGGTTTTCTCAGGGTTTGTATTAAAGGATTTTACTGTTACACTCTCCGTTTTGTGGCATATTTAACTACAGTACTCTATTTGTGTGCTGCAAAATCTTAAAAAAACAATAGAGTTTATAGGGGTCTGGAACAAATCGATCATATTTCCATACAACCCAATGGGAAAAATTCTTTCAGTTTACAACCAACTTGGTTCACAACCAAAGTTATGGAACTAATTGTGGTCGTGAACCGAGGTTCCAGTGCACTCTGAGGCTCTGGAATTAAAGCAGTATATAAATTGTAATACGTTTATTGCTGAACTTCCATCAATAATATACGAAGATACGAAAGTGGGAAGATTCAGACACTAATTATACAGTACTACAATGAGAAACAGCCCAGGAAATGATTACATTTGTCAAGTGTAATATTTTTAAGATTTATGCAGGTGATCTATGTTGTGGCAGGAAAAGAATAAATCATAAAGTTAGGGAAAGACAGGAAACACAGATGCAAAAATTAGACAGGACCCAGTTTATCATGCTGACTTGAAATTTCGAAAGAGGAAAGGATGAGAAACCTGTTTTATCCAATGCTTTTCAAGTTTATGAAGACTTTCTTAATGAAGAAAAGAATCCAGATTTTAAAATGTTCACCAAATTCCCTCTTTTTAAAAAAGATATTTTAAAATAATTGAGCTGGTATATTACCCAGCAGAATTGTGTCAGCATTGTGAAACTTTGCATATTTAAATTCTTTCCTTTGGGTTGCTTTAAGAGTTAATCTTACCAGATAAATTGCAAAAATAATTTAGCACTAGTGGTTAGTTATGGGACTGTGTATTAAAAATCCTGGAAAGCCGTTTGTTAAATAAATGTGAGTAAACTTTCTTACAGTTAATCTTGAAATTATTAATCTGTTTATGTATTTATTTCAACAAGTTCAATTTTAACGTAAGACTAGTTTGTTATTTAATCATTTTAAAACAGAAAACTCCAATTTGATGAAAAACAGCATGAGTAGAATATGTATAATTAGAATTAAAACTTGAGTTGTGTTTAGTGGTATACTATAGACAAATGTACAAGATTGCAGCTTAAGTCACCAAAATATTAGTCTCACATTTATTTAGAGATAATTCATAAGAACACTTTGTAACTGCACAATGGGAAATCTGGTTATAATACATTTAAAGCATAGTGTAACATTCAATTATTTGCAATTAGTTTTTCACCTCCTTTTTGAAGATATTTTGGAGTAAAGTGGCTTGGAAACACAGCTAAGAAAAATAAAAGTAAATTTTAACTGCATCAAAAATGTCCAATGAAGATGTATGAATAGATGATGTATCTTAATTCAGTAATTTAGAGTAATGTTCGATTTTCCAATTTTAGAATTTGCACTGGGAATAAATTTTTTTAAAAATATTCTTCTGAATTTATCAGCAATCTTATCTGATCATAAATTTTCTGTTTTGTCACAGACTTCATTTTCTGGGCAAATATGGACTCTGGAGTCATAAACTAAACAATGCACACTGCTTTAAAATGATAATCCATGGGATAGATTCAAGTTACATTAAGTTAAACTTTGGATAATCAGCATTTTAAGTTCTACTTGTCAGAGATGTCAGCTGGTGATGTATAATTTGCCTATTGGAGCATTTTGGTCAGTTCCAGGGTGTGATAACACTTGCCAGTAAGAGCTTGTCATCTCTCGTTTGTTCTCTGCTACAACAGAATTTTCCCATTAAGCCTTTAACTTCCTACCAGCCCTGTTTATTCTTTGTTCCTCTGAGACTCATTACGCAACATTTGTCTGCATTCATCTGCATTTGTCATTTATTATCCCAAGTTCTTGCTTGACTTAACTCGTAGTTGCTGCATTGTTGCATTTGTTAGAGTGCTTCTCATTTGCTTGTGCTTATTTTCTTCCCCCTTCCATTTTTGGCAGGGTGGGGTAGTAATCAAAACAATATTATGTAGGTCTCTCTGGTGACTTATTTCTTGCCAGGATATGGAAAATATGCAAATACCTTCCTAAATTGTGTAGAAGTAGACTCAAAATATGGGTATATAAGCATTAATGATCTCAATAGTGCTGCTAGTATTCCAGTGTAGCATAGCATTGGGGAGATAGAGGTCTACTGTAGCTGAGAGCAGAGGAATCTATGTCAAAATATTGACTTAACACTAAAAATTTAGTAAGTCAGCAGCTTGCAGTTCTCAGTACAGAAGTGTTAAAACCAAGCTATAGGTCTGATTTTCATCACAAGCATGACCTAAAGGATTAACATTAGGCCCCAGTAATAATGCTGACAATGCCTATTCTATTAGGCTTACAGCACATGGTGGCACATACTGTGGCAATTATTCTCTCCCTCATGCACACATCTGTCTATAGCACCAGTCTATGATAAACTCGATTTTTGGATTATGCTAGTACTTTTTCCAATCTTCAGCAAATGATGGTTTCCCTAGAAAACAATTTTAGCAGGTTTTCTCCTTCAGAAACAAAAGAAATGAAAAGCCCACAGTTTTCTTTCTGCAGAATTTCACTTTAGGTAGATTTTTTTCCCCCTGGGGTTCATTTTCCTAAATGTAACTTCTATTTTGCTATACAAAGGTTATATTTAATGCAAATGAATAGTCACAAACACAATAGAGTCTAAGAGAGTCCTCTTTTTTTAAAAGTCTTTTATTGCCAGTAGAAGACAAAGAAAAGTATAACTTATTCTCTTGCAACACGGGGTTCCACTTGCGGTAATATTAATGAAATGCCTCTTGAGCTTTGCCATCAGCCGTGGCTTAAAATGTAATGCGCAGTTCAGAAGAACTGCAGTTGGTCCCAATTCACAAGCTTTCTTCCAAACAAGAATGAATTTTTTTTTCTTAATATGAGAATGTCACTCATGATAATTGTTTCAGGGCTTCTATTAATTATTTTAAAGTCTCCCATAGCAAACTTAATTGCTAGTGTTTATCCCCTGCAGTCCAACACTAAAATGTTACTGTGAATGCAGGAGGAGATTTCAGGCTAAGGAGGTGTGCTAATTAAATAGCTGACATTTTTCATATCATAGTGAGAAAATTTGCTTAATGACTGAATAATACAAAACCAATTCATCCTATTATTAATTACCTCTATTTACTGATATCCGCATGAGGTAGACAAAAATTAAATGCAAATTTGAGAAAAGAATCTCATCTGAAGGTTATGTATACATTATTTACCTCTTGCATTTTTATTGACTGCGCAGCCAGCACGAATAACTAGAATCCACCTTCACTTTTCTGTAAACTAGAAGCCTCTTAAACATTATCTAAAAGTCTTTGCCAAACCTGAGCAGCGTAGATCTGAGGAGAGAAAAGAATTCAATATTCAGTCACTGACCCTACCAGAATCTGAATTGTGCACAGGAAATAATTCTATGAAGCTGAATATTTTTGAAGATTAATACAGATTTTCAAGTTTTGGGGAATAAAGCTTACTCTTTGGTGGTATGATTTTGGTCAGCGTATAAGTTATAGTGTATAATAAGTGTTGAATACTTTACATATATTTTACAAGGAAAACCCAATAATGCGACAGTGTGTATTTGATCTGTTTCAAGTGAATGGTTTTTACATGTCTAGTACGGTGAGAACATACAAGATGAAGTAGGAATAATCTTGAACTGGAGTGAATTCATAAATTTGCCATTGAGGTGCAAAAAGAGTAAATAACTAAGTTATGGAAAGTTAGGAAATGCCGAAATAAAAACCAAACAGGACCTCATTTGTTGTGAGCTAAATCATGAAAGAGAAGGAGGTGAAATACTTGAGGATTTACAGCAGGGGTGTCAAACTCATGGCCCGAGAGCCGACTGTGTCATGTGCTGGCCACTCCCACCCCTGTTTATGAAGGAGAAAAAAGTTGCAATACTTCACATGATCACCACCTGACACTGTGAGTTTGACACCCCTGATTTACAGTGTTTTCAATGTGGCTTAACAGGATTTGTTTCTCCTAAGAATACAGAAGCAGGAGAAGCAGAATTTTCAGAGTATAGTGGAACCTCAGTTCGCGAACTCTTCTGTTCCTGACCAAAAAAGCCAGCTGAGTTTTGAATCGGTTCACAACTCAAGATGGTGAACAAACAAGATGCAGAAATGAATCTGAAGCAGACAGGGTTGCTTCAGATCGCGACCAAATCGGTTCGCGACCACAGTCCGGGAACAGATTGCAGTCACGAACTGAAGTTTTTCTGTACAGTGGAACCCTCTGTGTTATTTTGTCATGGTCATTCAACAGAAGTCGCTTCTGACTAATCTCTATGAAAGGGTGAGAGAGGCCTATTAATAACATAATTTTGGCTGAGCAAGCATGGTTGAGTAGATCATAGTTTTCTGCTTCTGTATTTGTTAGTGGAAGTAGGGACACCCAATTAAACCAATTGTCAGCATCCACCTTACGCTTATGCCTTGCTGCAGTACAGTGACAGACTGCCATGAACTGTAGGGAGAGGGGAAAACAAGGGGAAAATGAAAGCAGGTTCTACATCTCTTTGAGCCACTGCTTCAAAATCACCCAGCATACCAGCTGCATACCTTCCTGTAGATCAGTGGTTCTCAACCTGTGAGTCGGGACCCCTTTGGGGGTCGAATGACCCTTTCACAGGGGTCGCCTAAGATCATCAGAAAGCACATATTTCAATACAAATACAGGTGTATGTGAAAATAATCTTATGGTTGGGGGTCACCACAACATGAGGAACTGTATTAAAGGGTCGCGACATTAGGAAGGTTGAGAACCACTGCTGTAGATGGACTGACCATTATGAAAACACCACTGCCTGAACTTGACTGGTCACCCCAGGTGGGCGATGGGAGATAGCTAAGAGAGGGGAAAGTTTAACATAGGGCTTTTGGTGCGCAGTTCTCAGTTCTGGCACCCCAGTACTGCATTCTATACATTCAACTTCTAATAAAATCATACTTTTTTCAACAAATGGAGCCAATAATTGTTTCTCTTTAGAGGTTTAAATGGCAGAAGGTCTGATGGAAGTCTTTAAACTATTTTATTTTCCTTCTGTTATTTGAAAAAATCAGGGTCTTTGAGAACAGTATGTTCTTGGAATTGCAGAACGGAATTATCCATAGGAAGTTCTGGCCTAATTTCTTGAAGGCAGTTCTTACTCAGTGTGGTTATTTACAAGACTGTCAAAATGTTGTATATCTACCTCAGTGTTTTTCATTCTTCCTTAAGAACAATAGCCTGCTTTCTGATTTGAACATAAGATGTAAAATTGTACATAATTCTATTTGTCTGACTCATCAGATAAAAAAGAAGTAGCACCACCAGAGGTGCTTTTCAGTTCTACATATGGCATCCTAAATCATGCTCGTGAAACTTAAATCAGTCTTGATGTTGGAAAACAGAATGCCAGCTGTTGGAATTAAATTCATTATTTCATTTTCCTTGGCAAATGATTTGTCTTTGTTTGAGGCATACCACATTTTGTATCATCCTATAGATAGATGCTGAAATACTGTCATCGTGGCAAATAAATTGCAAATGCTGAAATACTGGCAAATAGGTTTTAGGAAGCAAGGGAAAATTGTCCCGATGAGAAGCTTAATGTACCGTAAGTCAAGATTCTCTTTCAAATCATGTCCAACAGAATTTGAAATGTTATTCACAAGTGTGGAATTGTGAGGAATGATTCCTTGAAGATGGATGCTTTTGTACTGTTTAATACAGAAATTGTAGCAGGAGAAAAATCTTTTAAGAAATTAATTTTTTATTTTCTTGAATAGTTTAATTTCTTTTAAAGATAAGCCAAACAGTATAACTGATAGTTAAAAGCCTATATTAATCAAGAATGCTACTACTAATACTTGTAATGTGTTGATTTGTATGTGCATTTGATCTATGTTTGATCAATTTAATTGCTGGGATGGCTTCTCAAATAGCTTTTGTATTCTAGATGCTATTAAGTGAAATAAAAATGACCCTTCTACCAGTGAATGTATTAATCGCATATGATCCAACATGTACTCTCAAATGTTATGTTGGTGATTTCTTATTTATCCTTTTATAGTATAAGATGATGCTACTATGCCCATATGACATCCAGGTCTATCTGGGCAGAATTGATGAGTAAAAAGAAAGGAAGATATCAAAATGATGGTCATCAGTCCCCTTTCCTCTAACACTATTCTCTTAAATTATTTAGAAAGTGGATCTTTCATTGAATTATTTCACTTTCCCGTGAGCCAGAACGAGAAAAGAAATAGACTCAGCAGTGGTCGGTGGTGTTAAATAGTTAGAGCAGTGTAGCCTTGTTCATTGTACAAATGTTTCCAAGTTTATGGCACATTAACTTTTGAGGGTTGAGGGTTGTGTGTTTCTGTTAATCCTGAGGGAATGATACTTGCTTAAGTAGAAGGTTAATTCATACTCCATCAAGTACATAATTGTTAGTCTTTCCTTCTGGTGTTCTTGAGATGCAGTCTTATTTTCAGGCATGAAAATAGGTGAATGTTATTGTGCATGCTGCTTGGGGGAACCTTTTGGATAAGGAGCACGGTGATTTTTCTTGTTTTATTGGCAAAAGAAGTAGCAACTGTGAGAGCAAACCATGTTTTTGGAAAATAGGACCAAGGAACGCTCGGCTGGAAATCTCCTTGCAGTAAATACCTCAGTAATTTTCTTCTCGGGCAAAAGATAATTCTGGTTTCTGTCTTATTCTCAAGGGCTGTTTGTGAATCTTTTTGAGTTTTTACTTGTAAATAGTTCAATAGGAAAGCAATTTTAGTCAAAGTTTTGCATATAATATTAATGAATCAAACACTTTATATATTAAAGATACATTCTTCACCTCTGAAAAGGAATCCTGTCCCAAATTATATGTGTTAAAGAACTGTCAGATTTCCTACATTGCCAACATAATCTAATGCCTACCCCAAAAAAATATTTTATGTTGAATTAATTAATGAATATTTCATTATTAAATCATAGAAAGTATAGTTTATGTTTTTCTTAATATTAGGACTCATTAATTTTCCAAAATAGGATGTTCCAGTTCTTTCTTCCAGATCAAATAAATAGCAATTACTAACTTTCCTTTAGCTTTATAGTATTTTAAATTAAAATTAAATTGTTGATTTCCACTGAAGTGCAGCATCACTTAATGAAATTAAAATTGCAAATAGTTTAGTAACTGCTAGAACACCATGATATACTGTTCAGTTAGTGTGTGTGTGAGTATCTTTGTGTGTAAAACACCAAGTAGAAGACAAACTCAAAAGACAGTGTTAAAATAATCAAAACAACCGTTAAAATAAACTGGTTCAAAGTATTATCTCCTTGTTTAGCAAAAGTGTTCTAATAAAAGATTATTTCTTTCTATTTTCAGATTTCACTATAACTTAATTTACTATGTTCCTCATCCCATTATGATTGATAGGTGGCAGATTTTCTTTCTAAATCATTTCTGTTGTAGTAGACAATTTAATTCAGAAGTTGAAACAGTTCATGTTTTCACCAGAAAAACATTAATTTCTAATGTATCTAACCCAAGAATGTTCAGTCAATATTTCACATTAATTTAATAGCTCTACCATTTAATAAGCTTTTTAAGCAGAATCATCCAAATGGTTCGGGTATCTTGAAATTATAGATAATTCTTCATGTATAAAAGGTTTCCTTTGGATTACATTGATTTGGAGTTACATGGGAGATAAGCAATTTCCAGTGGATAACAAATGATAAAGAATTCAATATTCTAATATTGCTAACTACCATACTAATTTAATTTTCTAAAGATTTTAGTTGTTTGTTTGGCATCTCTACAGGCTATAAATATTGTACAGCGTATTTGAAGCACTATCCTCACATATATTGGCAAATAATTTCTGTCTGTTCTAATTAAAATAATTTTAGCCTATTGCAATTATTCCATGAATGAAAGACTGAGACATTTAATTTGCAATTCTAGAGTTGCAGCAGTATAATTCAGAGGTAAATCCTGTCATGGATTGCAGTCTAAATAAGTCTTGGTATGCATAATGAACATGTCGCTTGTGCTATTGTATATAAAAAGTGTCAGAAAGAGAAAACATACTTCTTTTTAGTGTGTGTGTGTGTGTGTGTATGTATGTATGTATGTGTATGTATGTATACATAAACATATTAAATTATACATTTTCAGGGTGTGAACTCTGTAAAAGTACTAAATATTCCAGTTACTAAAAAGGAGAAAATCTGCAAGATAGATTTCAGCTGCCTGTGGAAGGCTTCCATGACATAGGATTTTTCTTTTTGTGGCTTTCCCCCCTCTCCTATCATCTTTCCATTGGAGGAAGGATCATCTTAAATTTAGTAGAGCTTTGTCAGCTGGTGACTTTTGGGGTGGCATTTAGCATTTCAATAAGGGTTACTCATTGAAACAGGGTCACACAAATCCATTTAGTATCTCCGGGAATTGTGGAATCCTTAAGCTGGAATTTACGGGACCCATTTTGGAATTTATTTTAGGAGTATGGATCTGTTTAATCACTTGAGATAAAATCTAAAGTCCATTTAACTCAAGGCATATCTTTCTGATTATATTGCTTGACTGCCAAAGATTGCTTTAATCTTGCTTTCTACGCGGGAAAATACAACGTACAGTTCACAACCACAATTTGTTCCATAACTTTGGTTGTGAACCAAGTTGGTTGTGAACCGAAACAAATTTTCCCATTGGGTTGTATGGAAATACGATTGATCCATTCCAGGCCCCTATGAACTCTATTGCTTTTTTAAGATTTTGAAGCACACAAATAGTTAAATAGCATGCACCCTAACAGTAACAATAACAGCCTGCTCTTCCCACCTGCAGCTGATTGACAAGCAGCTGCAGCGCCCACAGCTGACTGGCACTGACTAAGAAGAAAGGGCTGGAACAGGAGGAGGAGGAGGAGGCTGCCTATGGCTATTTTACAAACAAAATGGCACAGAAGGGAAGATCACCATGGCTGTGTTTGGTTGGCAATCGAGGATTTGTTTGCGAACCGAGTCAAACATTTAGCAGATATTTTGGTTACAAACTGATTTGGTTGCGAACAGAAGCAGTTATGAACTGAAGTTCCACTGTATATGCCTAATTGCTGCTATTTCTGTATGGCCTCCCTTTTTTAGACAACACTAGCAATAACTGGGCTGTGTGGCGTATGAAAATTTTTTTATTGGAAGTCTTGTATGTTTTCCATTTGTGATCCCCACAGACCAATCTAGTCCAATCTATTGTATCCTTTCCTTAATTACAATGCACAGAATTCAACTCTGTTAACTGTTTTGAAATTCCACAGGATAATGATTCTATTCCAACTGTAAAGAATATATCAAAAAACTATTCACAGATGGAAGCTAGCTGTTGCTTAGCTACCTAGCTTTTTAATTCAGAATCTTTTCCAAAGTAATAATAGCTATTCCTTCAGCTTATGAGTGTTTGCTCATAACACATTGTTACAATTTGTCCATCTTTGTTCACTCATTATTGATAATTCTGTTGGAAAAAGAATGCCTGTACAAAAGGATATAATGGCAATCTAAAATCCATTATTAAAAGTATGCAAAAGTGCAGCAAAGTGGCATTCTAATCAAGCAGCAGACAAAATTTAGGAACAAAACTAGAATAAAAATCAAACATGAACCCAGCTTAGCAGGTGCTTCAGGGATTGTTGAGCTCATTGCATCTTGTATGTCTTAAGACTCGACATAATTCATTATGAAACAAGAAGTTTTGTTTGTACTGTATGACGGACATTGAAAATATTATTGGTATGTGATGAACTTGTGTTGATGTAGAAAGTCAGGGAGATAATCTTGGAGGAAATAGGCAATAGCCAGTATTTTGGCAAAGAGGACTGAAAAATTCCTGAAGTCCTGAGCAATGAGAGTATATACAAGCAACTGAAGCACAATCCTCCCTGATTCAGTTTGGTCTAGTGGTTAAAGAATCAATCTAGAAAGTGGACATGGTGAGTTCTAGTTACACTTAGCCACAAAAGCCAGTGGATGACCTTGAGCCAGTCATTCTGTCCAGTCCAACTCACCTCAAAAATCTCATAGGATTGTTGCTGTGGGTGATAGGATGAAGAAGATATATTGGATGTAAAATAAAGGAAATAAATTGTAAAAATAATAAATTGAAATAAATAAAAAACTGCATTCATTGAGATATAAGAGGGAGGGATTAAAAGGCAAAATTGGGCTGGCAAAATTCTGTTACGCTATCAATAAAGGATAATTCTAGTGGTTTCTGCTGCTTAACCTGATCTGTTCTGAAGAACTACCATCAACCCAGCAAATAATAAGACTGTAGTTGCAATTAAGAAAAGTGTTTTAATGGCATAAGCATTAACACCAATGAATTAAAATAATAATATCTAGAAAATCTAGATTCTGATGGTAAGTACAGCATTTTTCCCAGATAAATTGCCTTAAACTTTCTTGGACAAAGTTGGCTGGGTGTCAAGTGATACAGCCAGAAGCAATTATTGGAATTGCAGCCACGTTTCAGCAATTGGATTTAGAGTCGTTGAGAGTCATATGTGCACACCACACAGATGGTTAAATATTGCATGAAAATGTGCTTAAATAGCAAAACTTCAGTATGTGTTGGCTTGTTCTAACAAATGTCTACTAACAGTGTTGTTCAGTGCTGAAGATTTGAAAGCAAAAGGATGCTTTAGAGCATGTGGAGAACTTGTTAAAGCATGGTGTGTCTTCTCTCAAGGTCATGTTACAGCTGCATTTTTGATAGATGTTCACTAACATAAAGAAAACCCAGTTGTAGCTGTCTAAATATATCCTAGAGCAGGCAATAGAGATAACTGACCATGTGGAGAAAGGCTTGTAAACCAACCATGATTTACCCTAACTGTAAAGCTGACTGCTGGCTTGTTATTATGAGAGGCAAGAATGCAAAATTTATCTCTTGAGTATCATATGAAGAGATTTAGTAGCGTAATCTGAGTAAAAACCAGTGACAAGTACAGGTAAGACTACACCAGTTGGGACTGTTAAGATGAGAATGGAGAAGGGTAAACAGAAGGATTATTAAATTATAGTCATCATTGATAACATGGACACACAGAGGGGAGATTTCTATTTTTTCCTGTGTAAAAACTTGAGATTTTCTATTGGAAATAAATTTAAGAGATTCAGGACCAAGAGAAGGAAAAGTTGTTTTACACACTAGGCTGTCCAGTTTTTGGATTTGTTGCTAGCAGTTGTAATGGCAGATGATTTTTAAAAACGAACAGGTCAGGATCACGGAATATCAGTCTACCAATGAAATATTAACATTGATGTCTCTTTGCTTTTTCTTAACTTATAGGCAACTTTTTTAAAAAAGGATTCTCTTTATGGAAGTGGTTAATAATGAAACTCCAAGGGAGAGTTTCAGTGACTCAAAGCTGAAGGTCAAAAGTATTTTAAAATGGAAGGGAGAGAAGGAGACAGGGAAAAAAGGGAGGGAGGGAGGAAGGAAAGGAAAGGAAGGAAGGAAGGAAGGAAGGAAGGAAGGAAGGAAGGAAGGAAGGAAGGAAGGAAGGAAGGAAG
>JANHFR010002275.1:104490-114991 GCA_032468015.1 Mimophis mahfalensis | reverse complement strand
TGGTGCATTCCCCCCCCCCCCCCGTTTTAGGCTAAAATTCTATAAGGGCTTTCCAGTCAGCCATAAGTGTAGATATTATTTTTTTCTCTAATCAAAGAGCTTAATTTAGGCATTTCCACATGTTCCATCATCTTTTTAACATTGCTTCAAACCAGTAGATTTCATTTGCGTAATTCTTATTTGCTTTAAATACTTTAAAGTACCCTGCTCCTGCATTAAATACATTTTAACTTGCTATAAAAAAACTATCACTCAGGCTGAATCTTCTGTCGATGGGACCAAGAGATAGATGAGAAATTGTGACTGAAGCTCATGATAGCAACACAGCGACAGTAACTATGTCTATCAAGAAAGCATCCACGGTCACAGCTGCCCTAAAGTCCACACATAATTCTCTTAGAAAGGAAAGTTCCTACTTAAGCATGGGTCTCTCTTTGGAGTGATTGCCAGGGGCCGACACTGTTCTCTCAGATTATGATGTAAGTGAAGAGTAGGCAGGGTGGACAGGGAGCTGGCAGCTTTCTCCCTCCAGGAACCCCCCCCACTCCCAAAATTGCAATATTGTCTCTTCTCGGGATGCCATGTCAAAACCTGAACACAAAGGTGCAAAAAGGTACGCTGTGATAGGGACAACTCACATGGCCAGCAAGTCCCTCCCTCCTTCTCATCCTTTGTTTCTTCCTTTTTTGGCTATGAAACGAATATTGCTCAATATCTTGTGCAAAGCTGGAACACTGTTTATAATTTTAGATCACCATGACAATAAATTTCTATGCGAACCCATGCTTAGCTCCCTGTATTTTCCAATCCAGGGCACCTCAAATGGCATTTCCACCAGTATGAGCAAGAATAATTAAATGGAAGAGAAGTGAGTGGATCTTCTAGATAGGTATGCCCTAGTTGCCCAAGTTCCTGCCCAAGTTCCTGCCCACCTAGCAGTTCTAAAGCATGCAAATGTGAGTCGATTGCTCAGTGGGAAGGTAACAGCATTCCATGCCCCTTTGGTGTACAGCCATGCTGGCCATATGACCATGGAAAATGCCTTTAGACAATGATCCCTCGACTAAGAAATGGAGTTGAGTACCTGCACCTTAAGAGTCAGACACAACTGGACAGGGAACTTTTACCTTTAAACTTTGTAGAGTTCAGTTCGTCTCTTGAATACAGCTCTACTCTTTCACTTATATGGAGAATCAAGGTCTATGACTCATATCTGGACATAGCTCCGAGTTAATTTTTATTTAGGTTTTTTTAGAGAGCCTTGTTCCTATTTTCTTTCCAAGTTTGGAGGCCCCACACAGGGGTTTCCAAAACCTTTTACAGCAAGCAACCTTGGCAACTTTAAGACTTGTAGACTTCAACTCCCATAATTCCACAGCCAGCCATGCTTCTTTACCTCCCTCAGTGGTGATTAGATGTCCCACATGATTTCTTTAGAAGTTCCTTTTCAAATGAACAAATATTATATTGACACTGCAAAGCAAGGCACTATCTTTTTGCCTCTTATTTCACTGCAGTAATGATTTGGGCTCCCACAAAGGCCCCACTGGGCTGGGAAAGAGTATTGGGGGAGGGGGGTGGTTGTTCATTTTTTTTGGTACAGGTAATCCTCGACTTACAACCATTCATTTGATGATCAATTGAAGTTACAACAGCCCTGAAAAAAGTGACATATGACTGTTTTTCACATTTATGACTGTTGCATCATTCCCATGTTTATGTCTTCAATATTCTGAATCTTGACAACTGGCTCATACCGATGACAGATGCAGTGTTCTGGGGCCATATAATCACATTTTGGACCCTTCTGACAAGCAGAGTCAATGGGGAAGCCAGATTCACTTAACAACTGTGTTACTAACTTAACAGTTGCAGTGATTCACTTAACAACTATGGCAAGAAAGGTTGTAAAATAGGGCTAAACTAACTTAACAATTGTCTTGCTTAGCAACAGAAATTTTGGGCTCAATTATAAGCCAGGGACTACTTGCATTGTTGTAACCATGGTGATCATGTTGAGAAGAGACAATTTTCTCACAACAGGCACTTGGGGCATATGCTCAGTATATGCTCTCTAAATTCAAATGAATTTCTCTACACCATCTCACTTAAGTAATGGTCACAAAAAGCAGGTCTGTGGTGCGCCTACTCCCTGCATAGTGTCTTGCTGTTTCCATGTGGGGAAAGTCCATCAAGGATTTGAGGGTTAGACCAGGAGGCAAACCCAGTGAGGAGACCCATCAACACAGACATCACAAAGCTGTGCAGGAGATGGGTGGAAGAAAGAAGATCAAACATGTCCCTGCCAGATGGTCATCAGGTAGAGCCAGGCCACCTGCTTATTCCTCTGAGTGAGAAGGGTGGAAAATTGCCAGTAAGCACATTTTAGATAGGAAAAGGCCTAATATTTAGCAGCCATGAGGAATAATTGTGTGTGTGTGAGTATTAGGCTCATATCATAACTGCCAAAGATATGCTACTTCATGTTGTTCTGAAGTTAGACTTTAGTGAATAAAAATGCTTATTTTATATTTTGGCATCAGGATATCAGTTGAGGCAGGGTACCCCTGAATGAATGCAACATCATCAGTAAAGCCACAAAAGCGAGGCTGCTTAACTCCTCTGACAAGGCTTGTCTGAAATAGCTTCTTATTGTACTGCCTTTTCAGTGAATTTTTAAAAGGGTAGAAAACAAGGTGGCGTTGCCTCCTTCAATCAGCCTTAGATCTACCCTGACTGTTTCATTTACAGATATCCACTCTCTTTGCACTCTCTCTTTGCATATAGATACTTTGGCCTCAGAGTTCCTCTTGGGCCTGATTTTCATTGACAAATATCCTCTGGTGTGAAAGCTGTAGAAATACCCCAAGACTTTATGCTCTCTGAGGTGTAATCTCCAAATGGGGAAAGTGCCAACTGTTTGAAGATAATTGGCAATTGCAACTCATTAATGCATCCCCACCGGACTGGAAATGGTTATTAATACTGTTAGACTGATGGTGAGACCCATATTTAGAGAGCATTCTTGCTCCTGGTTCCCATTCTCTAATCACCCACCCTCTAAGCAAAGAGCAAGGGGCAGCATCAGCTGTCTCCCTCCAAACCACAGATTAGGCCCAGAGGAACAGGACAAGCAAGTGAGCAATTCAGATCCAATACTATTGGTATGACTGAGAGAAGTTGTAAGGTAAAAAGTTGTTCTCTTATCCAGGAAAATTGTGGAAACCCAAAAACTGGGCCTGCTGCCTCAAAATCCTGCCAGCCAAGGCAGACAGCATAAACTTGCCTCATAGCAGGGCTATATTAGATCCGTGCTGCAGAAATATAGACATTCATTAAACGGCAGCAAAGCACTGATATAAAACTCAAATTCTGGGCATCTGGCAGTCATCCCTAGTTTTGCAACTCAGTTCTGGCAGATCGACTTCAGGGCTGGGTTGGTACCAGTCTGATGGGGATGCAGAGCTTCTTCTTTCTCTCTCTGCTTACACTTTGGGGAAATCTTATGCTAGGGCTTTTATTTAATCGAGGAAAAACAAATCAACTACCACTGAGCCATTTGATACATGATGGTCTTGATTGTAGCTGCCAGTTTAATGCCCCCTCCCCCATTTGTTAATCACACACTTTAAACCAACAGGCAGGCATCTAAACAAAGGAATGAAAGAAGACCCTTTTGTGGTGGGGAAAATCTGGAGAGCAAGCCTGAAACAATTTCAAATCAGTAGTCATATGAATCTCACTAATAAAACAGCAGCCAGCGAACACCCCTGTATGCAGGTCTTCAATCTATTGCCATTAGGGGACTAATTATCCTCTTATTTACTCTTGAATTCCTACTAGACAATAGGAACGAAGTAGCTAGTTTCTAGTCCATCTTTCCCAGATTAGTAGCAGTTCCCATACATTAAACAGCTCAAACAGAGCTATAAAACATACTGAATCATCAAAGTCTTGGCAATGTGTGTATGAAGTGAAGAAGATGGCTGCCCATTCAACCACTTGGTAGCCTGGCCTGCAGTGCATAGCGTGTCACAACCTTTCAGTGTAGTCAGCCCCATGTTATCAAGAAAGCAAGAGATTATCATGGCTACATTTTATGCTGGCAGATTCAACCAGTTAATCATCTAAAACAGTGGTTTTGGCACAAAGTGCCAAAAACAGGAGCAAGTGAACGGGCGAGCACGCTGGAAACCGAAAGATCACATGAACTTCCAGTTTCTGGCGCTTCTGCGCATGCTTGCAAGATAAACCTGGAAGAGCAATGGGCAACGGCTCTGCGTGTCACTTCTGGCACAAGGGCCATCGGTTCACCATCGCTGATCTAAAACATCAAGAACTATTTTATCTGTCGTGAAAATCAGGTCCCAAGGTCAGTCGGCAGTCAAACTGTAGCATGATAGGAAAGGGGTGTATGATATATGCAGTTCCATTTCCAAAACTTCCTTTAATAATTCCTAGCCAGAATTTGCTGTGAAACAATGTCACAAAGTAATGTATTAGTTATCATTTATTCATTGCTCAGTTTATATACAATGCTTTGCTTTTATTTATTTATTTTGCTTAAAAAAAAGTTAATTACCATTTAAAAAAGAAGATTAGACCCCAGGAAGATCAACATATTTAAGACTCTTTTCTTCTGAGTTCTTTACTTACTTTAAAACGTCCACCTATCCTCTTGCTTTTAATTAAATATGTAGTATTCAACTCATGATGTGCCTGCTTAGTCTTAGATGGCAACTTCCAGCATCCTCAGGAAGCTTTGTCAAAGATGAAGGATGCTGGTAGTTATAGTTCAGTAACATCTGGAGTGCTATAACTTATTTAACTCCACGTGTTTCATCTATTTTGGCTTAATGTGAAGTATGAATCTCACCTCCATTTTCACGGCCCCAAATCTCCAGAACCCATGCTGAAAAGATCAACTCCATTTGTTTATTTATTCGTTTAACAATTTGGGCAACCTGCCAAAATCTACAGATTCTGGGGAGCCAAACAAGAAAGTAAAGAAATAAAGAGCAAACACATATTTTTTTAAAAAAACCAATTCTACCTGTAAACCCAAGATGGCTATCGATTCTGATTAACAGCAAGGTGGATTGTTTCAATGGCTTTGAGAAATGACAAAAGAGAAGAAGCTGCACGGACCTGTATAAGAGTATACTAGTGGTGGTATTCAGCCAGTTCTGACAGGTTCCAGAGAACCGGTAGCAATAATTTTGATTGGTTTGGAGAACCAGCAAATACCACCTCTGATTGGCTGACTTCATAGTCACGCCCACCAAGCCATGCCCACAGAACTGGTAGTAAATTTTTTTTAATCCCACCACTGGAGTATACAATTCATATCCCCTTACCCTCAGTCAGCGTGGGGACCTAGCAGGTCTCCTTGCAATGTTTTTGTAGGACAGGTAGATTCAACCTCAGCCAGATGGTGCAGACAAGCCAGTTTTATGCCGTATAATGCCTGGCGCTCTGAATTGGCATATTCTTTCACACTGGAAGACTGTGTAATCAAACTGAGGAATGGTCAAAACTTGAGTTACGATCACCATGGGTATCCTGATCCTTTTAGTGTTGTAAACTTGTCAACCCTGCAGGCCTGTCAAACTGGCCGCCCATGGGCCAGATGCATCATGCACAGGCCAGACCCACCCCAGCTCCGCAAAGGCATTGTGATACGTCCTGATATGTCACATGACATGATCAAGTTTGATACCCATGCTTTAAGGCAAATTAGGAAATAGCTACCTCAAAGATTATAGGAATGTTATTTTACTATTGTACTGTGAACACAAATATATACATGGACAGTGTGGTGTCTGAGTGTCATTCATTTTGATACAAAAGAAATATTGATACAATGGGAATTACTACACTAATCAGACTTACATGGTCTAATGTTGTTATACATAACTGTATCAGCACATAATCCTCCATTTTTTAATTATTCAAGACTTGCTACATCCTTCTAATAGTAATAGCATTATTTTTGAGCATACCTAATAACATCCTTTTTCAAACTCCAATCTTAACCTTTAGTATTCACTTTAAATGTGTTAAATAAAGATGTGTATAACAATATTCCCCCTATTTCTAAATTTTTTATCTGTTCTAATTTTTAGTACAGCCAATCTTTTTTCCCCTTCCTATCTATCATCTCCCATCCTCTTAGAAGTTTCACTTCTTCTCTTTTTGACTTGCCTCCCGTACTCCTCCCTTGGGTCCTTATCTTCCTCTTTCATATTCAACCCGACCACTTTTTCCATCCCCAATATTTTTTGCTGCCAGTCTGCTCATAGGTCTGCTAGATCTGTCTTTTTTCCAGAAATATCTTTCAATTTATTCAGTTCCATTTTTCTACCTCCCAGTAAATATTCTCCCAACTTTATAATCCCCTTCTTTTCTCCTTGTTCTACTTGTTGTGTCATCTGTTCTGTTTCATCCTCTAAGCTTACAGTTGTCTCCCTTGTTTTCTGGGTTTTCTTATCTTGCTTCATTGATCCTTGTGGCGCATTCAGAAGATACAATAGTTATAGTTCTTTATATCCCAGTTAATCAATAGGTTCCATTTATACAATCCAGGGGATTTTCCAAATAATTCTTTAAGTCCACTTGTTAATTTGCTAGTTAGTTCCATATTCAAAAGTCATTCCATTAGGTATCCTCCAGATTTTCAAGGTTGATCCTCTAGTCACCATAAAGTAGATAAATATAGAACGGTAAATAATACAGCAGATCTCCAGGTGTTATTCTTTTCTTATCAGAATTTTCCAAGGTCACTTTGTTATTCTAGGAGTATGACATACTCCTATTCACCAGTAGATGGTGCCTTCAGCTTAAAAATCAACTTTTAAGATCTGGTTTGAAACTGTTCTGCCAGGTTTTTTTATTTCAAATTGGTTCAAACAAAATATCCAATAAAATATCCAATAAGTAGTCAAATGTCCAGCACTTTAAAATTCCTATTCAAAGTCATGTCAGTAAGATTTATACATCCAGTCTTTCTATATTTTAAGCTTTAACTTATTTCCTATTAGGGTGCAGTTTTTCTCTGCCTCTTTTTAATCGCTGCTTAAAAGTATTCCAGAGAGCCTCTTTTTCTTCTAGGGTCAAATCCTAAACAAAAGTAATCTCACCCAGATCCAGTCACTGTCCACTCATACCGCTCCAGGACAATCTTGGATTCTTCATCTGTCCCAGGTTCACAGAGGCTATTTTGGCCACCTCACCTTCATCCTCGGCAAAGAGGGAAAACCCTGGGTCCAGCAGGAGAGCCACTGCTCTCTGTCACCTGCAGGACAACCCCCTTATATATCATCCCTATAGGGTAACTTTAGCCCCGGGGGGAGTTCTGACAAAGAGGATTCAGCATGGGAATGCAGAGACCCCTCCCTTGTGCCAATCATGCAGTGACGTTGGAGGCTGAACACAAATATTTTTGGTTACTGAGTTAGAATTTAGTAGTGCAGAACTAGTGTCTAAGTCCTTCTGCCTAAGTCTTAGTGGATAAATTATGACTAATACATATATTTAGGAGTTTTAGAGAGTGTATAGGGCAATAGCAACATAACCAAGGCACAAATATATCCAGTAGAGCAGGCATGCCCAACCCCTAGTCCACAGACGGTACCGGTCCATGGCCTGTTGGGAACCAGGACATGCAAAGTGGCAGGTGAGTGTGCAAAGCTTCATTTGTGCATGTGCAGGATCTAGACTGCATGCACAGAAATGTCAATGCCCACCCTGTCGGGGCTACACCAGAAAGGTTGGGAATGCTGCAGCAGAGGTAGTCTACGGGACTTACAACCGTTTGTTTAGTGAGCATCTGAAGCAACAATGCCACTTATAACTGTCACAGCCGCATCTCCACAGTCACACGATCAAAATTCAGGCACTTGGCAACCAGTGTGTATTTGCAACAGTTGTGCTGTTCCAGGGTCAAGCAACCTTCCCATCAGCTTCTGATGAGAGAAATCAAAGGAAGAATCCAATTTTTTTTTTCATTCTTCACTTAACCACTGCAGTATCTGCTTAACAACCCTGGCAAAATATGGTCATACAGTCTGCATGACTCACTTAACAACCACCTTGTTTAGCAATGGAAATTCTGGTCCCAGCTGTGGTCCTAAGTTGAGGACTGCCTGTAAAACCAGACCTTGGTACAGGTAATCCTTGAGCTTACAACCACAACAGAGCCCAGAATTTATGTTGCTAAATGAGAAATTTGTTAAGTGATTTGCTCCATTTTATTACTTTTCTTGCCACATTTATTACGTGAATCATTGCAATTGTTAAATTAGTAACACAGTTGTTAAGTGAATCTGGTTTCCCCATGGACTTTGCTTGTCAGAAAGTTGCAAAAGATGATCATATGACTCCCGGACACTGCAACCATCATAAATATGAACCAGTTGTCAAGCATCTGAATATAAGTCATGTGACCACAGGGACACGGCGATGGTCATAAGTGTGAAAAACTGTCACGTCACTTTTTCCAGTGCCGTTGTAGCTTTGAGCTGTCACTAAGCAAACTGTTATAAGTCGAGGACTACCTATATTTACTTCAGTCACTTCTGTGATTTGAGGGTTCAGTAAAGAGTTGTTGAACTCATGCCAGGCCATGCCTCCAATGAAATCCCAACCGATCTTCTCAGTAAGATGTGCTGAGGACCCAAACACATGTTATCTGTGGCCTCTGGCTCACAAAACACTCTGGGGAGCCAAGCACATTCCACAGCCCTCCCCATCGGCTTGATGTGCAGGTTTCAGTCGATTATGCAGGATGATTAGAGCTGACAGCTGCTAGTTGCCAGTTTGTAAAGACTTAGAAGTATGATTGGGTGCCAGAGAACTCAAAACAAAGCGTATTTCTAATAGATTCTTCCCCTCCCTCTCCTTTTTCTTCCTAAGCTTGCTGCATACTGATTCTCTGGGGCCAATTCCTTTTTTTTTTTTTAAAGCTGTCAATCAGTGAGGATCAAAAAGAAAACTGAAGAAGTCATTTTACACCCTTATAATTCGTCCTGATGAACACATCTGCTCAGACAGAGGCTTATTGCTAGGGAGAAAATGGGGGTGGACGGGGGAGGGAAGAGAGGCATCAAAAGCAGTCTGGCACATGTGTCCAGGGAATATTATTTCTACCACTGATCTTGTTTCTTTCCTTGGTCTATACATCCCTTTGTCTTGCAAAAAGCCATATGGTTGCCATAAAGTACAGCTAGGCATTAGCTGGGAAACAGGAGCAGTGAAAGATAGAACCATGTCATGTTTAATATCTGCCATCAGAATTCAGATATTGTACCCGGGCTTCTGTTTGAAGGACTGGAAGCCTATTGTCCTTATATGGTTCCTTAGAGATAGCAGCAGCGGAGAATAAGATGAAACAGAAACAGAGGACATTCTGTGCAGGTGGATGATTGCCAGGTAATGCAAGCCAGTATGAAAAATAAATAGCTGTAATTCTACATGTACAGCCTGGAATTTAACCTAAGCTAAAGTGATTGTTTGCAAAGAGATTGCTAAGTGGAAAAAATGTCCTCAAGAAGAATTTCAATACTACAAAAGGGAAAAAAAGACTCCACCGATCACTTTCAGCATGCATCTTCTTTTCTTTTTTTTTAAAGAAAACAACTACATATGCCACAAACATACACATATATAATGGTACTCACAGTCCACAGTCCACAGTCCACCTTTTTCTAAACTCTCGGAGTAGAAATGCAGATGTTATGTTGTGCCCCCATTGTGGATATCCTGCATGAGGTTTTCATTTCAAGCCCCATGGTGGCGCAGTAGTTAAAATGCAGTATTGCAGGCTAATTCTGCCGACTGTCAGTGGTTCAATTTTCACCGGATCAAGGTTGACTCAGCTTTCCATCCTTCCTAGGTTGATAAAATGAGGATGCAGATTGTTGGGGTCAATATGCTGACTCAGGGATGGGTTTCCACCAGTCTAACAGCTGGTTTGCTTTGTGCATGCATTTTGCATGTGCACATGCCACACGCACACTGTGCACACGTTCAGTTTGGGCTAGAAATCTGCTGAGACGCACCAGAGCCAAAAACAGCTGATTGGCACACCTGAGCTCTTTTTTGGCTCTGACGCATCTCAGGTGTTTTCTAGCTTTAATGAAACACTTGTGCAGCAATAAAGGACAGCTTGGAAGTGTGGGTGGGTGAGTGGGCCCACTTCCAACCACCCACAGCAATGCTAATAACCGGTTCACCTGAACCAGGGTGAACCGGTAGAAACCCACCGCTGTGCTGACTCTGTAAACCGCTTAGAGAGGGCTGTAAAGTAAGGTGAACAGACTTAGCTGGGCCACCGCCAGGCCGGGGTGGGGGGGGGAGGCCGGCGCAGCAGCAGGGGCAGCGGGGCAGAACGGCATGGCGGAACAGCGGAATGGCGGAACGGCGGAATGGCGGAAGGGCAGAACGGCGGAACAGCGGAATGGCGGAATGCGGCACGGCACGGGGGTGGGGCGGCG
The DNA here is from genome assembly GCA_032468015.1 of Mimophis mahfalensis. Taxonomy (NCBI): domain Eukaryota; kingdom Metazoa; phylum Chordata; class Lepidosauria; order Squamata; genus Mimophis; species Mimophis mahfalensis. The sequence goes on along the minus strand of JANHFR010002275.1, from coordinate 104,498 downwards.
GCAGCACA
>JANHFR010002275.1:24125-39320 GCA_032468015.1 Mimophis mahfalensis | reverse complement strand
AACAGAGATGAGCACTGCCCCCTAGAGTCGAGAACGACTAGCACATATGTGCAAGGGGAACCTTTACCTTTACCTTTTTTATGCAACTAAGATAACTGGTTGGATGGAGAAGATGTGTAGAGGAGTTCAGGAAGATGTTTCCAGGAAGAATTGATATATCTGCTTGCAATTCTAAATAATGGCCCATTGTCTGAGATAAGCTAGTGTGTGCATTCAGAGTGATGGGTGGCCATGAAAAGCCACAAAGTTGCAATTTGGCACGTGTTGCCCAGCAGAAGAAGGCCTGAAAGCTATTGGTCATAATTAGAGGGTCCAAGCCAACTAAAGTAAAGGAGAGCTCTTAAGTCAACAGTAGAAAAAAATCCAGGCAGAAGTTTCTATTTTAAGTAAGCCAGCTTCATAGCAAAGCACCAAGTTTAGAATGCAGCAAGGTACTTGAAAAATTGATCTCAAGAACTTGGACTGAACTCTTTCAAGAGAAAAAAAAAACCTGACCTGAACTCCAAAAAAGAGCTGGGCCTGGATCTTAGTCAAAAAGACTTCAATTGCTTTCACATATTTGCTGAATTCCTTTGGAGAAGTAGAATTATTATTACTATCATTTCCCTGTTATTTACCAGTGGGATTCCTATTTTCTCATAAATTGAGATATAAGAGGAAGGGCGCACATAAAGGCAACTACTACCAACCTCAGTTGATAGGTGGCAGCAGGAACAATATATCAGCTGCATTATGAAAGAAATGGACAAAGAAGAAGCAGATCCAGGAGACTTGACAGAAGAAGTAGAGATTTCTATCCTTCACCCTATGTACCCTGCCTCTTGCTGCTAGATAGGTGTATGTATTGTAAGACATTTAAAATAAAAACTAACACAAACTAATAGAAAGTAAGGAAGAAAAAAAGAAAAAGCAAGAATTCTAAAAGAAATACAAAAAGTTCAAGGAAAGAAAAGAAAAAAGATATAAAGAAGTGGCTTCCAATTTTCTTCACAGCAGTTATAAATACAAATATATTTTATCACCTCTCTCTAAGTTACCCCCTACTGCTCTTCTTTCTATAACCTATCCAGTCTAATCATCAGAGCCATAGATCACAAATACCCTTTTCCATATTTATGCAAGAAGTCCTTAAGAGGACTTCTTCCAGTCACCAATAAATGTAGTTAATCCAAGAAGTTAATTTATCCACTTCAGCAAGCTTCAGTTTCACCAACCATCCGTCTATAGTGAGTAAGGCTCTTTCCCACTCTGTGCATATAGTAATTTCATTGCGGTAATTCATTCTACAAAGGAATCCTCAATAATATTTTCAAACACAGTTCAAAGACATAAATGTCTTCTTCGTTCAGCCTTCCTAATGATAGGAACTTTCATAGCCATCTGTTACAACATAAAAAACTCTTATCTCAGAGAATATGTCCTCTTTTTGGGCATTGAGATGTCTCTGCACTTTAACATTTTGTTACTTTTTCCTAAATAACAGATATTTCTTCATTTCACATCTCTTGTCTCACCATCCCAGTTTACTTTTGAGCTAAGATAAAGACTCCGCTTCTACTGCAGCTTCTTGCCCACTTATTTGGAGTGGAATTTTAATTATTTTTTTAGGGGAGCATAATGAGCTGTAGAAAAGGGACATGGTGGTTCAGTGGCTAAGATGCTGAGCTTGTTGATCAGAAAGGTCGGCAGTTTGGTGGTTCGAATCCTGAGCGCTGTGTAACGGAGTGAGCTCCCGTTACTTGTCCCAGCTTCTGCCAACTTAATTCAAAAGCATGTAAAAATGCAAGTAGAAAAATAGGAACCACCTTTGGTGGGAAGGTAACAGCGCTCTGTGCACCTTCAGGGTTTAGTCATGCCAACCACATGACCACAGAGACATCTTTGGACAGCGCTGGCTCTTCAGCTTTGAAATGGATATGAGCACTGCCCCCCTAGAGTTGGGAACGACTAGCACATATGTGCAAGGGGAACCTTTACCTTTACTCAATGAGCTGTACACCCTCTCCCTACACTTTTAACAAGTGATTCCTAGAGTCTTCTTCCCTTCCAGCTATCAAGCTGGATCATAGCATAATTTAAGGGTTCTGCCAACAATTTTAATTCCAGTCTCTATTTCTTCTAATCTAATACACAGATACAGGTAACCTATTTTACTTATTCCTAGTATTGATGGACCTACCAGTTCTGAGGGATATTCTTATCTGGCTTACACCATTACCACAGTACAATCTAAATAGCAAGATGGCTCCCGTAAGACTTGCTGATGCTTTATTTCAGGGGTCAACAATCTTTTTAGACTATCAGGTTGCATGCATATTTTGTAATAAACAAAACCATATCCAGTCACATAGCTATGTGTCCCATGATGGGTGGGACTGACATTATTGGGGCAAGGGAGTGTACAGAGAGAATTGGTAGGACTTTAAGGATAGAAAGAATGTCACATGGAGTCAAAATGCAAATAATCATACTGCTGAAATCAGTGGTTTAGACTAGACCAGGGGTGTCAAACTCAGTTTCATTGAGGGCCTCATCAGGGTTGTGTTTGACCTAAGGGGCCAGAGTGGGTGTAGCCACCTTGATGTCACTTGTGTCAAGGGTGTCTATGGTGACCTGAACTCTCGCCAGTGAAAATGGGTTCCCAAGCTCTGTTTTCAGCCATGATAGCCTCTTGCAGCCCTCTGCCAGCAAAAATGGAAAAAGTGCAGCTCCCAAGCTTTGTTTCCTCTGGCAGAGGGTGGCAGGAGGCTATCGCAGCCAAAAATGGAGCCTGGGAGCTCCATTTTGCTGGCAGAGGCACTGTGGGCCAGTCCTTTGGTGTTTCCAGAATGGCCCAGAGGACTAGATCTAAGCAACCTGCGGGCCTTGAGTTTGACACCCCTGGCTTACACTATTGTAATCAGAATATTGGGGTGCTCTAAGGACTGCAAAAATATGAGCTCATGCTCCATGAGTTACTGATTTTTATCTCACTTCAAGTCAAATAACAATATGCAAGCAATGATTCCCTTATTTATGTGGAGATATTCCATTTGTGTACACGCAGTGTCATGGAAAGTGATAAAGTACAGAACCTATTAAAGCGAGAAGGAAAAGGAGCCAAGTTCTACTACTGGCAAGTCATCTGTTTAATAGAAGGAAGAATATCCATGCTTAACTGTGAAAAATCCTTGCAAAGCAACTTACCTAGAGAGTAGTCCCACAAAAAACATCAGCCTTGCCTCCATTGTCCCAGCTGCATTGAAAAGGAGGCATGTTCTTCACTGGTGGCTGAAATTAAGGCAGTAACAGGAGGCATGGGATCTCCAGGTGAGTGCCAGTAAAGATAGAAACAGAGCTGGTGGGGTTTTCTGCTCATTTTTGCAGGCCTTTTGCCTGCGCATTTCATGATCTTTTTTCCAAAACAGAGTTTGTTCCTTTCTCTTTAATCTGACAGAGCCCTTTCCCTACTGGGAGATAGATGCAAATTATTCCCTTATTCCTTCATCATCTTCTTTCCCACCAAACCGAGCACCCACCTCCTTTTTACTTTTCTCTCGATGTCCTATTTATAGGCACATCCCTCCCTCCCTCATCTCTTGAACATTGACACTTAGAGGGAGCTGGTACAATGGAATTAGCAGGCAAGGCAACTTAGTACAAAATAGAAACATCACTCCTGTTTCCCCAAAGGCCTAGGCTGTATGCCAATCAATATGACATTAATAATATGGCATGTTTGCTTGTTCCCCAGGCCGACTGCTCAATTTGGGTGGGGAAGGGCATTTTGCTCTAAAAAATAATAAACATTTTGCAAATGGGAATTCCAAAGTCTACATTACCAGCAAATCACACAAATAACTCAGATAGTCATTCAGAATAAAATAACAGTCTGTTAGGGGGAGAAATGGAATAAGATGACAATATTGTAATGATAAAAGGATAGGTGATGCTGGGAAACCTGTTCATGCGCATTTAAAATAGAAGAGAAGAAAACAGAGGACCCCTAAGCTTGGTAACAAATTATGCAAAACACAGGCATCCTATTCTACCTGTGGTGGACGTCCTGCATTACCTTTTTGACATCCACACCAGTAAGGGTTAAAACATTATTTTGCTAGACAATTCTTTGGGAGTTGGGCGGTCTAGAAATCGTATTCATAAATAAAAATAAATAAATAAATTCCCTTTTACATTGACAGCACAATGATTTCACCCTGTCTGTAGGATAGAGGTTGCTGCGTCCTCCAGAACTAGCACTTCATTCTCATCATGCAGCAAACAAAACTTTACCTGACCTCAGCCAAATCTTCTCTCACGGACACTGAGAGAGACCCTCCTGATTTGGATCCAGTTTTAATGCAGAAGTAGAATTAAAATGAAGGTTCTTTTTAGCATTTGTTATCCAACACTTCTCGTCCCAACAGTCAATTTTCTTCCTTGTATATGAAAGAGACACTGTTTTAGATAGTAACATCTTTTCACTCTACTGACTGTGGGATTGTGCAACTGGTAAATAGGATTACTAGCCCACTCTAAAATTCCATATATAAATGCATTTTTATAGGATCACGTATAGTCTTAAGAGGAATTTACACATTATGGCAAGCCATGGGGTTGTCTTAACCATGTTTACTAAACCACAATTGGCTGAAATTATACGACAAGCTAAAGCAAAACCTCATGATTTACAACTGCAGTGGCTAGGTTCACAATTATACTACTGTAAGCAAAAATTAAGCAATCCATGTTATAGTGTTATATGAGGAGTAAACTCAGCTAGCACCCAGAGATATATCTGTTTCTCTCAGGCAGACATAGGTAAGTGGCACCCACAAGAAATTTTGGATTACATTTCCATAAATCCCAGTCAGGATGGTCACAGTTTAGAGATTATGAGATGTCATCATGCAAAGCACCTTGGATTTATCAGATTGATTATACATGCTTTGAGAACACAATGAAGATATACTCCTTTATGTTCATTGTAAACAGGCCAGGATTACAGACAAAACAATTATTGCAACGCGCTCTACATAGGGCTACCCTTGAAGTGTGTTCGGAGATTTCAATTTGTCCAGAATGCAGCTGCGCGAGCCGTTGTGGGTGCCCCCAGGTACACCCATGTTACATCAATTCTCCACGAGCTGCACTGGCTCCCTGTCGGTCTCTGGATGCAATTCAAGGTGTTGGTTATTACCTATAAAGCCCTGCATGGCTTAGGGCCAGGTTATTTGTGAGATCATCTCCTGCCATGCATCTCCCTGCGACGGTAAGATCCCACAGGGTCGGCCTCCTCCGGGTCCCATCAGCTAAACAATGCCAGCTGGTGGGCCTGCGGGGAAGGGCCTTCTCTGTGGCTGCCCTGGCTCTCTGGAACCAGCTACCTCCTGAGGTCCAGACTGCCCCCACCCTTCTGGCCTTCTGCAAAGAAGTAAAAACTTGGCTTTTCCGGCAGGCTTCGGGCCATTGATCCCGCCATCACGATCTAGCAGGATCTGGCCTGAATGGGATGTGTGAGTTTTTTATCATTTTAATTTTTAATTTTTTTTTATCCTGTAGTGTTGTATTTCTGTTGGGAGTCCTTTGACAGTTGGGCGGCATACAAATTTAAATAAATAAATAAATAAATAAATAAATAAATAAATAAATAAATAAGCCATGGAATAAGCTTGATTCACATCATAATGGGTGGTTGATATATTAAAATAAAAAACAAATCATTCCCCTGGTTTAACATTATATATCAGCTAGGCCTAATATTAAATCTGCTTTGCTTTGCTGATTATAGGCTCAAATCCCAAATGATGGAGCAGAAGAAGAAACACATGGATTTGTTTGCAATAAGCAAAACTGCTTTTAGTTTAATTCTCAGGAAACTGAGAAACTAAGAGTAATTTTGCTTCTTCCAAGATATTTGCATCTGAATTTTTGTTGCTAAGGGAGACAGTTATTAAGTGAGTTTTGCCCTATTTTACAACTTTTCTTGCCAAAGTTGTTAAGTGAATCACTACAGTTGGACTGAGGGGTGCGTTTTTTATTTATTTGTTTGACGTGTCGGTATTTAATTCCTTTAAACTTTTGTATTATGTGTTTTTAATGCCCTGGAAACCGCCCTGAGTCCCCCAGGAAAGGGCGGTAGATAAATGAAAGAAAGAAAGAAAGAAAGAAAGAAAGAAAGAAAGAAAGAAAGGAAGGAAGGAAGAAAGAAAGAGTAACATAATTGTAACGCGAATCTGGCTTCCCCACTGACTTTGCTTGTCGGAAGGCCACAAAAAGTGATCATATGACCCAGGAGCCTGCAACCGTCATAAATATGAGTCAGTTGCCAAGCATCTGAATTTTGATCATGTAACTACGGGAATGCAGCACTGGCCATAAGAGTGAAAAACAGTCATAAGTTACTTTTTTCAGTGTTGTTATAACTTCGAATGGTCATTAAATGAATGTTTGTAAGTGGGGAACTACCTGTATAATATCAGCTTTAAAAAAAAGTTTATTCCCCTTCTGCTACCAGAGTTTTCTACAGATTGTGAAAATCCAAGTCTTCTGAAAGGTAGAAAACTTAAAGGAAGCTGACTTCTCCCATTTCTATCTCATATTCCAGAAAGGAGAAAGTAGTTAAGGGGTTTTTTTTCCCTCCTTATTTTTTTTCCCAGGGCATGGATCTCCTGCAGTAACCAGTATTGTGCCATATCAGGAGGAGGAGGAAGGTTGAACAATGGCAACCTTTACTGCAATGATAGTGCTGCTGGAGTTTCCATAGCGACCCACCCACATTGTCCCTGGTTCCTGCTGGCTTTATCATCTATTTCCACTCCCACTAGAGTCCTGAAGAAGGGTCTCCCTGTAAAGAAATATCCTGGGCAAAATTAGACACCAACGATAGCAACAGGTTTGAGGGCCAGAAGGTGTTTGGAAGATATGTGGAAAAAAAAAGTTTATTTCAGCATTGTGCTTGATGAAACACAAAGGCATGTGCATGTAGACAGAACTACAGCTTTGTTCTTCCTGGATATTTATGTGAGCGAAATAAATCCTGTAAATTCTACTGCTCTCTCTGTATCCTGTCCCTATTTTTTTTCTGTGCTCATCCACATGTCCCCTCAACCAATGTCCTCCTTTGGCTCTTCACCTGCCCACAGTTGAGGCAATTTAGGATTATCTTTGGCTGTTCCAGTTTTAAAATAGTCTTTACCCTCTTCTCTGAAAGTTAAGGCAAGAGGCTAGAACCAGAAGTGTGAGTTCTAATCCTGCTTTATCCATGAAAGCTAATTTGGGCTAGTCATTCTCTCTCAGCCCAACACGCCTCACAAGGTGGTTGTTGTGAGGAAAATGGGAGGAGGAAGGAGCGCAGGTAGTCCTTGACTTACAACAGTTTGTTTAGTGTCTGTTCAAAGTTACAAAGGCACTCAAAAATGTGACACATGACCATTTTTCACAGTTACGACCTTCGCAGCATCCCCATAATCATGTGAACAAAATTCAGATTCTTGGCAACTGGTTCATATTTATGACTGGACCCCACGTCATTTGATCACCTTTTGCGACCTACGCACAAGCGAAGTCCGTGAGGAACCCCAAATCAGTTAACTACCAGGTTACTAACTTATCAAGTGCAGCAATTCACTTAACAGCTGTGGCAAAAATGGCTGTAAAATGGGGCAACTTAACAAGTGCATCACTTAACAACAGAAATTACAGGCTCTGTTGTGGTCGTATGTTGAGGACCACCTTGTGGTCGCTGCTTTGAGCTATCTATACAAGTAATAAAGGTGGGTTATAAATGAAACAAAACAATGTTCTTTTCCAGGTATCATCACCGTGTGGCTCAAGTGATCTTGGCAAGTTACCAGCAGGAGAGGGGAGTACCCAGACGCGCTTTGTTCTCATGGCCACACTCAGGTTCCTCTGGGAACTCCAGAGGGGATCGAAGGCTGACAGGGGAGGTGATGTAATGGGGCTCTGAGAATAACCTTGGGAAACAGGAGGAAGCGCCGCAGCCAAGGCAACAAGAAGACTAGAGATATCTCAACCCAGAGGCAGAATGAGGGGTGGAGAAAGCTTTCTGGAAAATAAAGGCATGGAAAAGGGCAAGCTTCTGTCACTGTAAAGGTGATATCAGTACTCCTGGTCTTGGTTTCCTGTCTGGACTACCTCAAAGGGCTGGCAGCCACATTCCAGCCCATTAAGATCTCACACAACTTGGAAGCGGGCAGATTAATTTCCTCAGCGTCTCCTGCACAACCAAGAGCCTTTCACGGGCCTAGGATCAATGTTTACCTTCTACAATTCTGAGAGTCCCCATGTGTATGAGAACTCGTCTGTGTTGCACAAATGCTACTGAGATCATAAACATGTGCTTTGACATTGCTTCGACTATTACCTGAGAAACTTACCTTCTTCCTTTACTGACACAAGTTACAGTCACAATAAAAGTTTTCTTCTTGATATTCTCCTCCAAGGCAAGGAACTGTTCATTGCATACAACGTCCACTAGATTTTGCCTGGCAGCAATTACAATTTGTAGACTGATAATTAAAAGTGCCAGGAAAGAGAATTCCTCTTATTTATTTTTTCTATGGCTTTAGGGGCCCTCCTGTAATCCATAGTTTCAGTATTAAGAAATTTTAATAGAGATATCTTAGCATTTTGATTTTATAGCATTGTGTTAGCAATCCTAGCTTTTAGTTATCTTTTATCTTTTTGCTGCTATTATTGAAATGAAGGTAATTCTTCCTGGTTATATTTTATCCTGCTCTATGGTCAAAGTTGAAGATTTGGTCTGAATATATTGGACAGATATGGATATACTTATGCATGAAATAACATATTACCATAATGTGTATATGTGTGAAGAATTACAACAGAGTTTTACTATGCCTTGGATCCTGAGATCCTGAGATCCAAGTGGGGTTAAGTTTCTAAAAAGATTTCCTCTTTTTGTTCTCCCTGACAACCACTAATTTTAAAATTAATTTTATTGCTCTTCAATTAATAACAAAAAGCAAAAGAAATATGACAAGGAGAAAAAAACCCCCATAGTATGATAAATCATTATAACACTAAACAGTTACAATTCTGTATTTATCTAATGCAAGCATTATTCAAGTATGCATATATTTCTAATGTACGTATTATAATTATATGTGCATTAGAAACATATACATACCTAAATAATGTTTTAAGCTATTGTATTTTGTATAAATGAGTCCCATATTTCATTACACTTGTCCATACAAAGTATTCATCTACAGGCAATCCATTCTTAGATGGCAAGTGCAATCAGGGCTTCTATCCATTGAGTAAAAGAGGCCATACATTTATCTTTTTGATGCTGCAACATTAGTCTTTTGGCTATACAGTAGTAAGGGCATGGGGAATCCATTTACATTATCTGGTTGTCAAATTCCATGTCCTAGGTATATAATTCAAGAGAATATATGATTTTGCTTTCTGAACACTTTTGGGTGTATCATATAGATTTGTGGCTGCTAATCATGAAAATTACCTGTAATTTAAATTACCATGGACCTTTTTATAGAAGTCTTATGTTTTTACACAATGGCAATGTACATCCTTCAGTACCTGTTGGCCACATTGATGAAAGAAACATACAAAAACATGGAATTGTTGAAGTACATTCAGTGTACCATGAAAATACCTGTAGAGATCTAAAAGTAGAGGCTCTGCTGCTTGGAATGCAGCTCAGATATACTAAATACTGTTGTTACATATGGAATGGAACAGCCATGCAAGAGAGTCACATCACATCAAAAAGAAATGGCTATTCCAAAAGAATGTGGTTCCAGAACAGAAAACATGGCAAATGAACCACTTGTTGACTCAACAGTTACTTTTGCTATGCTCATCCTAAATGTGCTTTTTCAGAAGGCAACCGGACTTCGCTTTCCTTGAAGGTGTTTTGCTTCTCATCCAAGAAGCTTCTTCTGAGTCAGAACTGAAGAAGCTTCTTGGATGAAAAGTAAGACTTCCTCAACCAAAACAAAGTCCAATTGCTTTTTGAAAAAGCACTTTTGGGACAATCATGACCTGGATGACTGAGAATCTCCATAAACATTTTGCTGTGCGCTTCAAATAAAATTCAAACTGATGAAAAAAGTTGTGAAAGTGATGAACATGGAAGGTCAAGGTTTTTGCTATTTGAGACAGATGTTTCCAAGAATAGCTGATGCCAAGATTAAGAAAGGCAATTTTGTTGTCCATCGATCAGATATGTCATCAGTGGCAAGTGGTTCCAAGATCTGTTAGTGGGGCCAGACAAAAACACCTGGAAAGCATTCAAGGATGTTGTCAATTTTTTTGGCAACTACAAAGTACCAAACATTCACCTTTTTTCAAAAACAAAACTTTTAAGCTACATTTTAGCTTTTGGCATACAATTATATATGTATAATCCACTATTTTCTCCCAAGACTTAGTAAGTATAGAACATTGTCAAAACATACCTTTTAAAGAAGCATTATCCTTATTACATCTCCAACAAAATGCTGTTTTTGACAGTCCTTTTCTAAATAAATGTAATGGAGTCCAATATGTTCTTTATATTATTTTTTGTTATGTAAGTCATAATTTGAAGTTCATTGACACTGTTGCCCTCCCTGACAACCACTTTAAGACAATTCTTTGGACAATCAGAGAACTTTTGAATCACTGGAAATTACCTAATGTTAGTCTCACACTGAGAAATATAATTTGCTTCTGCCATATTGCAGAACAATCCATTCTGTATCCTTCAGAGCATCTTTTCCTGGCTCTAAAGAATGGCTTTTCAGGTTGCCTAGGAATATTCTTGGGATGGTGTGTGTGTGTGTGTGTGTGTGTGTGTGTGTGTGTGTGTAAAAAGGATAAATGGGACTTGAGAATTCTTTTTGTCCACTTATTTAAGATCTGAACCTATCACTGGATTCACACATTGTGCTATGACACACTGTGGTTCATTTTGTTTTGACTTAAGAGTATTGGGCAAACACAGCCATTGTGGTTTATAAAATTTCAAGATATGAAATCTGCCACTAAAGCTTACTCACAAATCAGGATTAAAACAAGCAATCCGCTGCCTAGCACAATTTATACATATCCAGGAGGTTAAAAAGAGACTAGGAAGCAGAGCTTACATTATTAGTGCTGATGGAAGGTGGGGAAGAGTGATGAGTCTGGTGCATAATTAAAAGAAAAACCTAGAATTTTGTTAATCAAAAAACCCATGGCTGTATAGCTAACAGCCTGAAGGTAGTCCTTTTTTCCCCTTCAATATACAGGTCCTCGACTTATGACAACAGAATCCAAAATTGCTGTTGTTAAGTAAGATATTTGATAAGTGAGTTTTGCCCCATTTTACAACCTTTCTTGCCACAGTTGTTAAGTGATCACTGCAATTATTGAATTGGTAACACAGTTAAGTGAATCTGGTTTCCTCATTGACTTTGCTTGGCAGAAGGTCACAAAAGGGGATCGCATGACCCTGGAGCACTGCAACCATCATAACTATGGGTCAGTTGCTAAGTGGAGGAATTTTGGCTTTGTGACTACGGGGATGTTGCAGTGGTCGTAAGTGTGAAAAACTGTCATAAGTCACCTTTTGCAATGCCATTGTAACTTCAAACAATCACTAAATAAATAAAGGTAAGTCGAGGACTACCTTATATATGTTCTCTATGACTTGGCAGCCAAATAACTACAGGACCATCTGTCCTTCTCAAATTCAGCCTGGCCTGTCTCTAGAGGGTCTGCTTAGATTCTCCACATTATATGAGGTGAAAAGAGCGAGGTGAAAAGAGCGATGGTAGAGACATACCTACCTACCTACTCAACTGAGGCATCCCCCATTATGGAACTTTGCTTGTTGTAGCCTGCCTACCTGCTATCTCCATTCCCTTTCATTAAGACTTTAAAAACAAAGTTTATCTGATGAACTTTTGATGTAAATGATAGACCTAGGTTGGTATCATCATCCTGTTTGTTATTTTGCTTGTTATAAAAACTGGTTCTTGAGTCTTTAAAAGTTGGTGGTATACAAATGGTTGTGTAGTAAACAATAAAAAAAATGTATTTTCCTCATTGGACAGTGTGCAGGTTCAAAAGAGCAATTGTAAAAGTTGTTAAGGATTCATAACCCATCAAGCTAGGGCTGAATCCATGATGGCAAGTACAGTTCCTTCTTACAATGAAATCATATGAAATGATGGGGGGGGTGGGGTGAGGAAGACTGGTGCTAGGATTGCTAACTCTTGATTTTCTGGATTGACTAAATTGAGCAAATTATCCAGACTTGACTTTGTGATCTCACATTTCAAGTTCTCAGCTCAAGCCAACTAACAAGGTAACAGGAATACCAAGGCTGGAAAACTGATTAAATAGAATAATTCTGAGAGCCAGCTTGGTGCAGTGCTTAAGGCACCAGGTGAGAAACTGGGAGACTTGTGAATTCTAATCCCAGCCACTCTCTCTCTCCCAGCTCCAGAAAGGAGGCAATGCCGAGCTACTTCTGAAAAACCTTGCCAAGAAAACCACAAAGACTTGTCCAGGCGGTCTCCGAGAACTGAGCATGATTGAATGGGAGGGGGAAATGTCATGCTAGAAAGTGAGGCAAGGAGGTAAAGGAGAACATACATCCCACATGGGATATACAAAATATCCTGCATTTTTGTTCCACATTAATGAATGAATTCAGAAAGCAACCCTTCACGCTGTCTTACTCCTTGCGGACTGACATATAGGATCGCATCTTTTCAGCATTCATTTTTCAATGATATGCAGTCAGAACTGAGATAGTGAAGAGCCACTATTCAAAAGCCTTATAGCTGAAGTGACCATTTAAATGTGATGATCTTTCCACCATTAAATTATCAAGTCATTGTCTCATCTTCACCATTGCCTATTAGAATTTCCACTTGGAGAACAGAAAGGCATTAAACGAATGTGTAAAGCCAAGTATGAATATTAAAATGAAACTCAGAAGTTACTTCATGGTAATGAACTTCCCATAGAATGTTAAGCGCTTAAAGAGATTTATGCATCTTCTCATCTGGTTAAAAAAAAGCAGAATCATGGCTGAGAAAATGATTTGTCTAATATTGCCCAGTGAATTCATGGCTGTATTAATTTTGAAGTGGATATGACAGGATTTTACTGTACTTGCTGAATCTCATCTTGCATATCAGTTTACTATGTAGCTTGGGTTACTGTTGCTCTCCTAAATCCTTCAACTGTTGTGTAACTTAATGGGAGAATAAATAGAATAAGTCTAAATTCTATATTTAAAAAAACATAATCATCATGAATCATTTTTCCCTATGATAGGCACCAATAAAACCTAGTTAGGATTGCAGGAGTGTTTGTGTGTGTGTCAGTGAAATGAAGCTATCTTTTAAAGACCTTCCGAAAGCCACAAGGGTGGCAGTTTTATGGACATTTGCACATGGAACTGGTTAAAACTAGCTCATGTAAAAAAAAAAGTGTTTCAAAGATGTCGCAATCATGTAAATAATACAATAATGTAAGTAAAAATACAGGTAGTCCTTGACTTACAGCTCATTTAGTGACCGTTCAAAGTTACAGCAGCACTGAAAAGTGTGACTTATGACTGTTTTTCACACTTACCACTGCTGCAGATATCTCCTTGGTCACACTTAGCAACTGACTCATGTTTATGACAGCTGCAATGTCCCAGGGTCATGGGATCACCTTTTATGACTTTCTGACAAGCAACGTCAATAAGGAAACCAGATTCATTTAACAACCACGTTACCAACTTAACAACTGCAGTGATTCACTTAACAACTGTGGCAAGGAAGGTCATAAAATGGGGCTGAATTCACTTAACATCTGTGTCACTTAGCAAAATAAACTTTGGGTTCCACTGAGGTCGTAAGTTGAGGACAACCTATCATCCTATATCATAGAAGCACCTCTACAGCAGTGTTTCCCAACCCATTTGGGATTCCCAGCCATCTGAAAAGCTTAGAGAACATCTCAGATGATCTTTCTGAGACTTGAGATGGAAAATTCAACCATCATCCCTAATGAAATAACATTCTTGTAATGGGAAATTTTTTTGTTGCCCTTAAAGGGACCCCCGGATTAGCCTCCAGCATCAGATTGCTTCGTCCCTGCCTTCTGCCCTCTTTAAAGCAGACACATCTCACCTGCCCTCCCTAAGCAAAAGATCCATTCTTTCACACTGAAAAACCGCTGAGAATTCACTGCCTTCCCTACTCTCCTCCATCCCGACTCCCCCTTCCTTGGAGCTCTTCTAGGGGCTGGTTTCCTCATCCACCTGTCAGCTTTTGACAGGTAAAAGGAAGCAAGTTGTGTAGGATGGGACTCTCAGTCACGCTCTGCCACACGCCTCCTTCCCCTCCTCACCATGCATCGCAACAAAGCACAGCCCTCGCCCCCGCACACATGAGACAAGGACGTCCTTAAAGGGGCTGCAATGTTGTGGGAAAAGACTGTGTTCCTGATGCACTCCTGCAAAAAGATGCCCCAAGCAGCAAACAAGCATTTGACCCTTTCCTTAGCTAAGTTCTCCAAGTGTACTTGAGACCTCCCGTCTTCCACCAAGTCACAAAGACTTGTTAATGACATCACCCACCATTGTGATGGCCAAGAAGAAAGGCATTCTGCATGACTACCTAGTGATAGAAAGCAAGGCAGGATTTAAAAGCATAATGTGCTTCATAATCCCCTTGAAGGTTTTCATGTTATACATAGAAAACTGGGACGACGAATCAACTTGTCTCTCCCAAGTTGGCAAGTGTAATCTCAGCCACTACATCCCATTAAAAATGTCAGTTCTGCTGTGTGGTATGACCTTTTCAAATTTTGTTATTTTTTGGGGGGGGGTGCTCTTTTTTAAAGAACTGGCGCTTTCATCAACATTTTCTGCAAGCAGGACGTTGTGTCAATGAGCTTTAATTCATATTCGTTGTCCAGTAGTCACAAGGAACATAATTTGACATCTTAACTAGGAATATGCAATGGGATGGCTCTGGATAACTCCTTTGAGTCGCCCTGCCCATTTTTCTTTTCTTAAGTTTATTTGAATTAAGCATAAAATAACTAGAAAGCAGGCGTACTGCAAATAAAATTCCAAGCTCTAGCATGATATATATTTACAAGAATATGTTTGGACACCACATTACAGTAAGTGGTACTGAGAAGAAAAATTACAGACATACTTGCAGTAGATGG
>JANHFR010002274.1:155443-166076 GCA_032468015.1 Mimophis mahfalensis | reverse complement strand
GACCACCTTTGGTGGGAAGGTAACAGTGTTCTGTGTGCCTTCGGCATTTAGTCATGCTGGCCACATGACCACGGAGATGTCTTTGGACAGCGCTGGCTCTTTGGCTTGGAAACAAGATGAGCACTGCCCCCTAGAGTCGAGAACGACTAACACATATGTGCGTGGGGAACCTTTACCTTTACCTATATTTTAGTATACAGTATTTTCAATAGTACGTATTGTTATGAAATGCACTTTTATACATTATTAGTTAATAGTGCATCTTTATTTGTAATCGGTTTCCATAGCTGGAAACATAGAAACACCCCCCAGAAACCAGCTCTGATGAAAACAACAACAACAAAGAATAATGATTTCAGACAAGGAGAGCCAAGGATTTTTTTCCAAAAATGAATTACACTTGAAGAATGATTTGACTGGTGTTTCGTCTTGCCTCTCCACATGTTTCTCTTCAGTGCTGAATATATTTTCTTCCAACATTTTGGGTTTCTCAGAATCGAAAGGAATGAGTGCCTGTACTTATTTTTTTTCCCCAAACAATTTTGTAGATGCATTTTTAAAAACAGATTTCACAAAATACATCACCAAACTCATATGTGGTTTTTGTATTTTAAAATGTAAACCATCCAGAATTGCTGGGAGTTGCATATAAATTTAAAATTTAATGAACTGCTCGCTTTCTCTTTTTCTCTCTCTCTCCCTCCCTCCTTCCCCCTATCTCTAACACACACAGGCAAACATACACACACATGTACGCACATACAAACACACACACATGAACTACAAAAAGGATCATATTGGCCATCTAGCTCAGTGCAGGTATATAAATGAAAGCTTCTTGACACCTGGTCTTTTTTCTATCCATCCAACTCTTTATGCCATTCAGATCACACTTAACTAGCTTGCTAAGTCAACATGCTGCTGCCTAGCATGTCAAATTCCTTACTAAAATCAACATTAATTTTACAGCAGTGTTTCTCAAACTTGGCCATTGGAAGATGTGTGGGCTTCAATTCCCAGAATTCCTCAGCCAGCAACATCTTAAAATTGCTAAAGTTGAGAAAATCTGTTTACAGCACTCCCACTATCTACTAGAGTTAAGAATTTAATTTAAGAAACAAAAATGAGCTGTTAATTTAGCATGTTTTTCTCTGTTACTCTTACTAATGTGAAAGCATAAATGTATCAAATTAAAGCTTATAAAAATGAAGAAATAAGACAAATGAAAATAGTGAGATCTGTCATTTGCTATTCTGCTGATCACAAACTGTCATTAATAATTGACCGTTTCTGGTGCTGGATTCCTTCTAAAGCACAGTGTTGCTTCTCTTTCACCAAGAAAAAGAATATCAGTTCCTGCAACTTATTATTGAAAAGCCTCACAAATAATAACAGTTATACAATATATATGTCTTTCTCCTGGTACTCATTCAATTTATTTAGTGTTCATCCTCATATATCACTTATTCCAATGGTTCTCAACCTTCCTAACACCATGACCCTTTAATACAGTTCCTCATGTTGTGGTGATCCCCAACCATAAAATTATTTTCACATACACCTGCATTTTTATTGAAATATGTGTTTTCCAATGGTCTTAGGCGACCCCTGTGAATGGGTCATTTGATCCCCAAAGGGGTTGTGATCCACAGGTTGAGAACAGCTGACTTATTCTCTCATAAACCACTTAATGTTTTGAATTTTCTACTATTTGTACTTTATTTTCCTATAATTACCCAGGGGAAAAAAGCTAGTATCAAATCTAAAGAAAATACTGTAATGTTACGTCCTTCAATAGATTTGAAATAACTAGAGTGATGTTCCACTATATTTATGATTTCTTTTAGATTGTATAGTTCTTTATTAGGTGACAGATATAAAAATCAGTGTGTCAGATTGGTGATAAATATACATCACTGTGTAATTCTCCACATATAATTTCACAACTTCTCCTTGAACGCTCTTTCTCTGTTTGGGAAATCAGTTTATTTTATAAGGCACATCATGACTCTTCTATATTTTCTTACATAAAAAAAAATCTGTCCATGATCATTGATTTTTCCGCTTTTACATTCCTGCCATTGATTATGCACTTTTTATTACAGATTTAAAAGATCAATTGTTTCTTTAGCTGGATTTTAGAATGACATTTTTAAACTCATTCTGTACTAGGTTTTGCCCAAACCAAACCCTATACAGTTATTCATTTATTTTCTTGTTATACATTAAGGTAACCAGATTTCTTTATAAGTCTGAAAGAAGAGGCCATCACTGTGAATTATTTAATGAGAATCTTAAAACAATTGCAAAGATTTGTGGAGAAGCCCCCCCTCCCCCAAAAAAGATCTCAAACTCATTTAGTGAATATGAAAGTTGTGTGGTGCCCATGTGCTGTATATGTTGTAGGTCTGATTGCTTCTTTCTTTGCTGGCTGGGATATTTTGGGCATTGGTTTATACTAGGGTAAAATAGGGTGGATAAATGTTACAACCAAGCCACTGACCTTATATGATGTGAGAACCAGACAATCAAAATCAACCCATAACATGATTTCCCTGTGTGGGTATTGGAGAATATATGAATGCAGCTCAATTGCATTTTTTTCAATTTTTCTAACTGAATTTTAAAGTTTATCAGCTGGGTAATTATTTGTATCCCACCTGTTTTCAGAACCCTGGTTGGTAGCCTCATAATACAGCCCTAACAAGACCATCAATCAGAAGATTATCAACATTAACAAGTATTATGACAGAACCAACTATTTTATTAATATGGTGTTTTGTTGTAACTTCCCTTCAGTAGTACATCTTTGGCTTATAAGCAGTTTATTCAACATATCTTTGCATAATGACCATATCCTATGGTTAATCAAGTTTAATAAGCCTCTGAATTCCCACGACATTGATTGTTACTTTTATTTCTTATGTACAATACATTGAAATGTACATTTTCAGAAATACAATGAAACCATTAACTGGAATCCTAATAGTATCAATTAGGTAGAATCACTGCTATTGCAAACCAATAATGCATGGTTTGCAACTAATTCCAACCAAGGAACAAACTGATGGACAGAAGCAGTTTTTGAGATTTGGTTTAGTTTAGTTTTGTTTTAATGAATTAATATGAAATAGAATGTATCATAAAAGGATGTTAGAAATAATTTTTTAAGAAAACTAAATTATTTCATTAAAGGATAACAGTTCTCTAAGAATGTGTTCCTGATGACTTATTCATTTGTTTGTTTGATGGTATAGATCGATTTTATACAAAATCTTGGAGATGCTAATCTACAAGTGCTGGATATGTTTATTAAATATGTGTTTAATTTTCTGTTGTGTTGTCAGGACCACCCGTTTCATAGTCTAGCTAAACAAACAGAAACTAATAGAAATGCATTGAAATTGGAGAAAAAGTAAGAGAGGGAATGTGGTTACCCCCTTCTGCTATGCATCAATATTCTGTTAAGATTATACAGTGATCCCTCAACATACAAATTTAATCCATTCCGAATGCACATTCGGAAGTTGAAAAATTTGTAGAGCGAAAAGCTGTTTCCCATATGAATGCATTGGGAACTGATTAATTCGTTCCGGAGTCTAGGAAAAAGACCCAGACACCCAGGTTTTTGTGGAAACCTCTTTTACAATTACACTTTAAAGGCATGAAAAGTGCACAGTAACATTACTTTTTGACAGAGAATATTTGAGAACTTTATCAGCTGTTAGAGACCGGGTCGTAAGTCGAGGAGACCATGGCTGTCATTCAGAAGTCGGGGAAACCGACGCTAAAATCGCTGGCGCTTTCCCCATTCGGATGTTGAAACATTCGGATGTCGAGCGCTTCGTATGTCGAGGGATCACTGTAAAAGAGAAAAAAATAGTTAATCCCTGATCACTAAATGGAAGATAAAGCTTTCACATACCATTCTATATTTGAAGACAGGTGAAAGTTATGATATCTTTGACATTCTACCTTAACGTCCATCTGATTTGGATTCTTAAAAGTAAGTGGGTGAATACTATCTGGAAATGTGCAATCCAGTTGTTTTAGTGATTACCTAATGAATACAAAACCAATTCAGAATAGCTTAGGTGCAGCAAAAAAAATGGCTTTACAAGCCCATTTAACAAGATGAGTATGACGCAGCAGCATTAACTGCTAATTGCTTATACAGTCTTCTTGTAGAACTTTCAAAGTAAAATTAAGGAGGTAGGATAGCATCATTCTCATTGTACTTAATGATGAAATATCACAAAAGACTAACAAGAAAAACTTCTATTAACTACTTAATGGAATAGATTAAGAGGATTCATCTATTAAGAAAATAGTACAATTGATCAATTCTTTCCCACCCATGTCATTTTTGAATGTACTTGATGTTTCCAAAATTGTTAGCAACATTAATGATTAATGAATATTAGTTTTAAATAAATCATAGGTTTAAAAGAATAGTGCCAACTAGAACAGTGTTCCCACTTTTTAAGTCTCAGACCTGCTACCCAGAACTATATCCCTCGTAAGAACTGTATTGGCCAAGTATCTTGATAAATATTTGATGAAGTTAAAATGAAACCATCAATCACCCCCTACCCCCAAAATCATCTTAGCCGGTTCTTTTCACTCTCTAAGCATCTTCTGTAAGGAATTACACCAGGGGTGCAATTCAAAAATTTTAGCCACTGGTTCTCTGTCCAGTTGCTAGGTTGCCATGGCCATGGTGGCCATGGCCTAGTCGGCCTCCTGCACCATGGCAGGTGGGCATTTTTGCCCTCCCTGGGCTCCAGAGGCTCTCTGGAGCCCAGGAAATGGACCAATTTCTAGCCTTCCTGAACTTCCAGGAGGCCCATTTTCAACTTCCCTGGGCTCCAGAGGCTTTCCTTGAGCCTCTGGGAGGGTGAAAACAGCCTCCCCCAGGCTCCAGAGGCCCTCTGGAGGCCAGAGAGGGAACCATTTCTGGACTTCTGGAACTTTCAGTAGGCCTTTTCTTCACTGTCTCAGGCTCCGGAGGTTTTCCTTGAGCCTCCTGTGGGCAAAAACAGCCTCCCCAGGATCCAGAAATGGACCTGTCTCCGGACTGGCTGTATGCGCTAAAATCAATAGTCCACAAAGGGGCTCCCTCTGACTTGCAACACTGTGTAACAGATCAGCATCATGACTAAACACATAGAGCTACTAACAGCTTGAGTCCCAATTACAGGATTTTTCTGTACAAGAGACCAGCATCAGGCCTGACTAAACTTGGGTGAAGCCAGTTTATCAGCTACTAGTAATTAAATAAAAAATGTGCATTCAGAAGTATCAATACTTTTGAAAAATACTATTATAAACAAAGTTCAGGGATAGAATGGAGTGAAGAAATTATCTCATACAGTAAAGTGAACTCCTTAGACTCCCTCGGATATTAGGGAAAACCACAGCAGTTTGTTGAAACCAGCTGTCAGTTCAAGGCTAAGGCCTCAAACAACTTCTCCCCGCAAGCCAATTGTAGTGCATATTAAAATGCAGTCAGCTAGGATGTTTTTATGAAGAATTGCCGGAATGATGGCTAACAATTGTACTGGAAATTTTTGAGCATGGATTATTATTATTATTTTTTGTCCAACTGTGAGTCTCCCTCACCTGGATTAAATTTTAGAACAGAACTGTCCTTCCTATGATGGAAATGGCCTCTTATTATTTTCCTTCTATTATTTGCTTCTTCATTCCGTTTATACATTACATGCAGTCTTGAAGGTTTTTCAGTTATGATAAATTTTTTGAATTATGGAAAAAATAATTATTTGTTTATTAATGGTTTTGCTATTAAGATGTTTGTTATGAAGAAAGTAATTACTACACTTGCATATGAAAGGAGGCTTAAGACACCAGTATGTTTCAGGAGCCATGGTGGTGCCATGAGTAGAGTTTGTAGTACTTAGCTGCCAACTGCCTGCAATTAGCCAGTTACCTAATAACTAATCTCACCAGGCTCAAGGTTGACTCAGCCTTCCAACCTTCCGAGGTGGGTAAAATGAGGACACAAATTGTTGGGGGCAATATGCTGATTCTGTAAACAGGTTAGAGAGAGTTGAAAGCCCTGATAAGCAGTATATAAATCTAATGCTATTGCTATATATTCGTGTGTGTGTGTGTGTGTGTGTGTGTGTGTGTGTGTGTGTGTGCATCCATGCATGCACATGTTGCACAGCTTCAATAAAGAAATTGTAGGGTAAGTATTAAGGTAAAATAATTGCAGATAGGCCATTATTTGTCTTAATCCAGGATCATATGTTCCAGAAGTGGCAGTACAGATTTGACATTTTTTTCATGCCGTATCAAATGACACTTCAACAAATGAAGCTGAACCTGACATTTAAATTTAAATTAACTATAAGTTTCAACTGCAATATTTTTTTCAAGGCAAATCCTAGTGAATCATGTTTCTTGCTCAGGAAAAAAAAAAGTCTGAAAATGTGAGAGAAGTTAAAGCATTGCAATAATCAGAATAAATCACATTACCTGATTATTATTTTTTTAAAATAATAAAATAAATTTTTTTTTAAATAATAAAAAAGAATTTTTTAGCCATAAGAAACTTCCTAGGATTAATAAGCTCTTGCTTTGATGTGTGAACCGCCCCGAGTCCTTCGGGAGAGAGGCGGCATATAAATTCGATTAAATAAATAAATAAATAAATAAATAAATACTAAGAATTGACACAACAGTTGGAATATTTTATATGTTCGCTTACTAGAAACAATGGGAACATGAAAATAACTTATTTATTTCTTTGGTTATACGTTTAGAAAAGTAGATGAGATTTCCTCTATGCTGACTTTTTTTCTCAATATTCAATTCATTGATGTCAGGCTTGGAATACTTTGCATATTTTATGTGGTTTGAAAGAGAAATTTGTTCAATAGGTTTACATCCCATATTTCTGGTAAAATTTCAAGATGGTATACAAATCACTCCCTCCTTTATTTCCACTTCATAATAACCTTGGTGAAATAGATCAGATTGAAAACAGTCATTCAGGATCTTTGAAGTCTGAGGGCCTATCTGAATCTCAGTTTCAAATTAGCACTAAAGGCAGTTGACCATACTGTAAATCATTTCGATGTTTCTGAAAATCTATTACTTATTTGATAACTCAATGGAAAATATTTAAAAATATGTCAATATATATTATAATTGCTATGTTAAAATAAGTAGTGTAAAAGAAGCAGATTTGCTATATAGGAATCAGTTAGTGATTTCACATATTGCATTAAGTTATGATTTGCTTAAAAAGTTTACAAGAGATGGCCACAATTTGCCTCCATAGGTTTGTTTAATATAGTCAGAAGAGTCTCCTGCTAATAGAAGAAAACCTTTGAAGCTTTTCCAAGCTACATTGTGTGACTCTGACTTGTTCAATAAGCCTCAACCATCTTGTCCACGTAACATATTAACTAGGAAGAAGTAAACCATATTCTGCTTTGAGTTCAATGTGGGAAATCAGGCTATTATTTACAGTTTTTACTAGCATCATGAAAACTAGGATGAACTCTGACCTGGTGATCAGGACTGAATCTTATTTCTCCCTAGAGATAATGCAAAGAAAATGAAGACATGCTTTATAGTATGTTCCCTAGTTATTTTGATGACTTTGTGCAGGGCTCCATTTGTGATAAACATCACTCTAATTCCTTCAAAGACGTGCAGTCTAAGAAAATTAACGAATTCCCTTAGGCCAGTGTGCTGTTTGATATTCCTTCAGGACTGAGTCTTCAATCATCCCCAAGTACCAGAGATGAGTGATTGATAAGTACTGAGGGCTTTATCTTCATTTTGTTTAGTCTTATCTATATGAAAAGATCGGCAAGAATCAAAGAGAATTCTCCATGAGCAGGGAGTTAACCATTTCCTTTTCTGGTCCAGTTGCATATTTTGCTCAGGTTTATAAGTTGCTTTTGCAAATCTTCAGGATACTGTACATTGGTTTTCTCACTGAACCTGTGTTTATGGAGACAGTGTCAAAGCCATAATCCAATGTTTTGGCTAATTAGTTCTAAACCTCAAAATTTTCCTGATATTTTAAAATTGGGGATTTTCCATCCATTTTCTTTGTAAGAAGTTGCCTCAGGTTTAGCTTTTTTAGACAGGCATTTGCTTGCTTTATCTAGCAAGCCACATTTAAGCAAATGTTTGTTCTTCTTGGATTGGCACAATATACTTTCCTGATACTACGTTAGTAATTTGGTTTTGATTCCATGTAGCATTTCAACTTCCCATTTCACGCCTGATCATTTATTGCGGAAGTTCTCTATTAGTGTTTTATGTCATTCACCAACAGATTGCCCTTGATTGTATCTTTGTTTTTGGCTTTGATTTCATGGTACACGTAACCCAGGCAGACTCATGGGACTGAGTCTTAGAAGTTAGAAACTAGACTTAACTCAGGGATATTCAAGAATGAATCCTCAGAGATATGAGATATAATAGGAAAACATTTTTTAAAATTACACAGAAAAAAATCTTCCTAATATCCAGTATGTACATACCTGTTGTTTGATTGTTAATGTGAATTTTTCTCTCTAGAAAATTTAGCAGGATTTTAAGGTCCCACATGGATTCTAGCTAGGGCTAATATAAGTATTGCCAGGGGGTTCAAAGCCTTTGTAGAGATATCATTCTGTTTGAGATGTATACCCCAGGAAATAGATGAGTTGTTAGTTCGTAAATCTAAAATGTTCCTCAGCAGGATATTTAATCTAAGTCCCATTTGATTTCTAGAATGGGAAAATACCATAGAAAATTGACTCAATTGGTTCTGAGTTTCTTCTCAACAAATACAGCCAAACAAGCACCTTCTATTCATGCGGGCTGATGATAGTAAACTGACTGGAATGGCAAATATACAAGGATAAACAGCAAGGGCAGAAAATAAACTGTTGTTCTCTGCTGATTTGGGTAGAGTTTTTCAGTAAAAATTGTCAGTATAGTGTTGTCAAAAGAATAATTTGGGGTCCCAGTATGAGCTGGAGTTACACAAGAACAAATCAGAATGAAACCCAAACATGTTGTGTGGAAAGATTTATTTATTCTCAAAAGCAAAAAGGATTGTTTGTGTTGGTAATGATAGAAAAAAAATGAGGTACAGAGAGGTTCTTTTTTAGTGGAGACTAGGTCCTTGCTATGGGCTTGAAGCATCCTACTGTGTGACTTTGTCAAAGGTCAATCTTAATTGTCCTTCCTTGTGTCTCTAGTCTTGCCTTTGTTGTATAGATGGTGGCCTATGCAGAAGTGGTATTCAGCCAGTTCCGACAGGTTCCAGAGAACCGGTTGTGATAATTTTGACTGGTTCAGAGAACCAGCAAATACCACCTCTGATTGGCTGACACTGGCAAATACCACCTCTGATTGGCCGACAGTATAGCCACGCTCACTAAGCCATGCCCACAGAACCAGTAGTAAAAAAAAATTGAATCCCACCACTGGGCCTATGTCTAGGTTTGAGGAAGTGTGGGTGAAGAGTCTGTAGAGATTCTCAGTCATCCAGGTCATGGTGTCCCAAAGGTGCTTTTTCAGGCCGCTGGACTGTCTTGTTTTTTTCTTTTGAAGATGTTTTGCTTCTCATCCAAAAAGCTTCTTCGGCTCTCACAGGGTAGTGGGGAATGGAAGGATTTATATTCCTTGCAGACATCTGGTAATCTGCATCCTTTTAGAGGGTTGTTGAAGCACTTGGAGGAAAATTGAAAGTTGAAAATTGAAAAGAAAAATTGCAGACCGCAGGAACTAGGAGCACTACTCAGGTGATCCTAAGGCCACAGGATCTTTTGCTTTATTTTATAATATCATTTTGGATATAGAAGTGAGATTTTATCATATATGCTTGGCCTTTGGTTCTGAACCATGATGACAATATAACTGTACTATTTTCGGTTACAGCTTGGGAGATGCAGTTGTGACGTTCTATTTATTTGTTTTTAATTTGCATATATTTTAAAGATGTTATGGACTGTATTTTCAATTACATTGCTTTTATGCTTATTGTTAATCACTTTGAACTTCATTTGTTAGCAGAAAAGTGGGATATAAATCCAGTGAATGAAAGAAAATTTGAGACAAACATACCACTGAAATAAACAGGAAAACATAGTAATGAATATCTTGGAAATGCCCATATTTATCAAGGCATTTTAGGGGGGGAGGACCCTTCCCTTGAGGCATTCAGCAATCTGCAAAGTCAACTCCAGTGATCATTTGCTGCACCCAGGGCTTTTTAATTTTGTTTATTGTTACAATATGGCATAATGATTAAAAACTGGTGCATAGCACAGAATCTGCTGCAGAAGCAAATAAAACTTTTAACCCAATGAATATCAGTGAAATATTTTTTTGCACATGATTTTAAAGAAACACAGACATTTAGCCTATGGGGCAAAGCTAGGTATCTAGGATATATTTCTAGATATATAGAAATTATTGATCTGATTTTGGGAAAATGTAAACAATAGGAAAAGCTGTGTACACTACAGATCAAGACCTGAGATTTTCTAGACCAGGGGTCTGCAAACTATGGCTCTGGAGTCACATGTGGCTCTTTTGGCCCTCTGCTATGGCTCCCTTTTGGCCGATCCCACCACTGACTGGCCCCTCCCCACCC
>JANHFR010002274.1:143536-155343 GCA_032468015.1 Mimophis mahfalensis | reverse complement strand
CTGTCACTCCTTGCCTGGCCTGAGAATGTAAGGGTGATGGTGTGGGATGGAGACTCACTCCATATTCCAGAGCAGGTGGCAACTGGGTGGGAATAAGTGGTGTGAGGTGGCCATGCCCACCCAGTCATATCGGTTGTTAAATTTTTGGCTCCTGGTGTTTTCTTTTCTGCGGGAAATGGGTCCAAATGGCTCTTCAAGTGTTTAAATTTGCAGACCCCTGTTCTAGACAATAGCAGTAACAAGAGGATTATAATGTATATTTCATTGGTTAGTAGCATATTTCCAGGAGAAATCACTGCATCCATAACCCATCAAAAATAAATAACAGCTACTATATATTTACACAGCTCATTATGATAATCAGGTTACTGAATTAATTACTTCATTAATTGAAGTAATGAAATAATTACTGAAATTATTGAATTTTATATCAAATCTTTTCATATATAAATTTTAATGTGTTTATACACAAGCAAGTGGAAAGAAGAACAGAAGGGAATACAATTGTTATGATTGGTCTGTTGGTGCAGGATTACAATTTTGTATCAAATAGGCGTATAACTGGGACAGGTTTGATGACATCTATTCAGTGAAAGTTGGGCCAACGAAAGCATCAATTTTGTTCAGGGAAGTGTAACTCTACTAATCATCAACAATGTCATAGCACCAGATTCTGGGTGTCATGGGATGTAAAAATAACCTTAAGGAACAGAAGGACTCTCAACCAAGATAACAGTCAAAGAAATTTGGGTCCAAAGCTGAAATATAATTGGACAAAATATCCCAGAGTTCACCTTCCTACTTGCATAATATAAATATAAAGGCATAGAGAGGGGAGGCAAATTCAAACTTGCAAAATTCTGTTAGTATGAACCTATACAAAAAGCAGTATTATTATTCATCATTTTGGTTTCCTAGTTTGGTTTTTCTGAGAGCTGACACTGGGGTCTGAAAACCCAAAGTTGCTATCTTGCTACAGTTGAATGAGAGTCTATACCTCCCCATCCAGACCATCATATTCTTCAGACATTTTGTGTATTTCAACAGCATCACCTGTGGCTAGGAGGAGATATACCACTGATATCATCAGTGTATGAAGCATACTACACCCTGTGTCATTGAATGACTTTGCTCTCTGGATTCATGTGGATGTTAAAACAGATGGGTGAGACACCTAAGCCCTGAGACACTTTAGAAGCTTAGGGCTGAACCATTTTTTAACCAATCATTAAGGGGAACTGGCCATAAAGAAAAGAGGAGAACCACTATAGATTATAGGTTTCCAAAAGTCCAAAGCTGGTCCAGAACAACATTACTTGATGGTATCAAAAGCTATTGAGAGATCTAAAATAGTTACACTCACCTCCATCCTGACCCTATCTGAAGGTTACTCACAAAACAACAATTAGAAATGGAAGTTTGGAGATTTGATGAAAGATATTCACATTCTGTGTCCAAGGATGACCTCCCGAGAAGTAGGGATACTAGCACATCCTCCAAAGTAGGTGGTATCTCATCATCTTGAAAAAAGGAGATTAAACACTATTTGGACTGAGTCATATGCCAAATCCCAAGAGGCTTCAACCAACCAGAATAGGAATTAGGTAAGAACCAGTTAAGTGAAACAAGATCCTAAAAGAATTTTCCTCATTCCATGAAGTTCATTATTTAAAAGAAATGATTGAGAAAAAAATAGCCATCAGATGGGATTTATTGAAAATGATAGGCATAGTCCTTAAAAATGTTTATTATTCCTCTTTCAACCTAGTAAAGACAGATGTAAACTTCAGTTTCTTCTGAAAATGCCTGCTGACACTGATGGTTTAATTATCTAGCAAGCCATTTTAAAACCTGGATTAAAATAATTTTAGATGGTGCTACACTATCTTCCTCTTGCTCGTTTGCTAATAAAAATTCAGTGATCAGGCTGGACAGAAACACATTTTTTTAAATCCATTTGCAAGTAGGGTTTTTGCAAAGATACCATCTGTATCTATAAAAGAGAAGTGTTCGGTGTTGGTTTTTGTAGGTATATCCTGAATAGGCTCTTCCACCCCTTACACCAATCTGACCCAAACTTGCCAGGCACATACCTCATACTCCGGAGACAAACACTGCCTTTGTGCCTTCCCTCCCACAAAAGGGTGACAAAGTGGACACACCCACTAACATTTCACAGCTGTGCTTGACTGAGCATGTGCAAATGGTTACCAGGAAAGGCATGCAAATTGGAGGCTCTCCAGCCAATAGAGGCAAGGCATGCAAATCGAGCAAAGAATGATGGGATAAATTGTCATAAAGACCCGGGCGAATCTGGGTTATCAGCTAGTTTTATATAATGGAAAGAGTTATGTTAAGATAACTTTAGAGTACCATAGAATTTTTATCTATTATTCAGAAGATCCAAATCAAAAATTCTGTTTGATGTATGTTTCACCTCGGTCCAAATATTATAAGAAATTGACCTGAGAGATCACAGTGTGAAGAATCTGACAGTATATGATTTCCCCCCACAAGAAGTATACTTACATACTGAATCAAAGTCTCACCCCAGAAAGTTAGTTTTAGCTAACATTTCAAGCAATAAATTCTGGTGCAGTCTTCCACAGAAGAAAAGCTTAGTTCTAGTTGAAGAAATGTGTAGGATGGATTGAGGAGCACAAAGCATGATTTTAATAAATTTTGCCTGAGTTGCTACTAAGAACTTTATATCTTCCTAATGCAAAGTTGTTGTCCATACGGTAGGGAACTCAGCATCCTAGCTCAAATAATTTCACTGCTGCAGGAATGAAGTTGTAACTGTTACATCCTGCAAATCTAATTATATTATTGGAAGCCTTCTGGGCATAAGCTATAGTTTCGCAGTGTTGCTTCCAAGAGGTAGTAGATTAAAAATAAATTTCTAGATATTTAAAAACCTTAATTTGTTCAATTTGAATGACATTACTTTTCCAATTGTGGTCTCAGTTGGCACACTGCTTAGTAAATTAAACTAACTTCATTTTCAAATAATTAACTTCTCATTTTTCATGCTGCAACATATGCCAGAGTCTGGAGGCTCTGTCAAAGAAAACCTGAGTTTGGGAGAGAACGAGAGTGACATCTGCATAAATTAAGATGCATATAGAATTGCTGTCTATGAATGTGCTTTATGGTGGAACTTTCATTTTGAGAAAGCCTGAACTGTGGGATGAATGTGAAAACTAAATAAGGGACAAATATACAACCTTGCTAGTCTTATCATACAGTGGGAATTGGGGCAGAAGAAAAATTTGACTTGCATGCAGGTATTATAATACAGTAACATGCTGAACTAGAATTATGGCTGTGGCTGCTGTGTGCAATCAATAGTTTAGAAGACTTCATCACCTATTATGTATTTGTTTGTTCTTAAAATTTCAAGTACTAAAACAAGTTAATATAACAGAGTTAATGTTTACAATACACAAATGCAAGAAACTAGAATCATCACGGGGACCTAACTTCGATGCCCCATTTGTATCTGCAGGCATCAGTTCTGAATATGGGAAATGAAGAATTAATACTACTAAGTAATGCTCAGACCAATCAAGGAATCATTGGTTTAGGACAGGGCTCTCAAACTCTCGGTCTTTGGGCTGGGTACATTATTTGCTGGCCATGCCCATGCTGGTTTAGTGAAGGGGCAAAAAGTTCTGATATGTCATGTGGCACTACCATAACAATATGAGTTTGACACCACTGATTTAGGATAACAGCCTCTAAAGAAAGGAGTATTAACTCAATGAGAAACAACTTCTAATTTTCAGTTTTATAGTGCTACCCAATCAGTTATAGTAAATAGAGGCAGAAGCAATTTTATGGACAAATGTCCCAATGAACATAATGGACATAATTAATTTCGGTTCCCATTTTTTTCTCTCTCTCTTGCAGTCCTAGTATTTAAATTTGGTAGAACAGGAAATTAATCTAGCAAAAACATCTCCCTAAGGAAGGGATTGAACTCAGGAGTTTCAATGGCTCCTTCAATTCCGTGATTGATGAGATTTATACATTTATACCAGGGTGTCAAACTTGCGGTGTCATGGCAGTGTCACATGGCATATCAGGACTTCCCCACCCCTTTGCTAAACCAGGCAGAGGTGGGACCAGTATGTGATGCATCCAGCCCACAAGGCCATAAGTTTGACACCCCTGATTTACCCAGTTGATACCTTGGGTGATATAATGGTATAAGTTGCATAAATGGGAAGTGTGTAATTCCAACCATTCACATTGTTCCCCTTTTTCATAAAACACTGTCAAAGTTATACATGATAGTGTTTTTCATTGACCATTTCTTTTTAAACTACCTTTTCATAAAAAGGTAGTTCTCACATAACACAATCAGATAGGCTCATTGTCCATGCCTAACTATGGAATCAAATTGAAAGACCTATTAGATAGATATGCTTGCACAACATGCTAAGCTTCGTTAGTGTTAAAGCTGGCTAGTACTTTTGTGGCTGAGCATGTTTTGTAAACCATCTATTAGTTAACCGTGTCTATAATGTGCAAATCTAGAAAATGTGTTAAACTGTTAAACAGATTGTGTTGAGCAAGAATAGCCCCAGTTTCAAGATCTACAAGGCGGATCTTTCTCCTCTTGTATGATGACAATGTAATCAAAATTGTATTGTGCAGAAATAGAAGGCAGGCATTGAACTTATCCACACAATTCTTGAAACCGCCAAATAAACAGTTTTGCATTGATGAGATATTTAGTTAAAAGGCATTTGTTGTCCTCTTCCTTCCCATACAATTCCTGGATCCTTTTATATGATGTTTATTATGAACCTTTCAAAGATAACCAATTTCTATTTGCAAATGAACAGTCAATATTTGCCTGAAGCATGTAGAAAAATAAATGATAGAGTTGAAACCCAAAGGATGAAAGGCTAAATGAAAATGTCTTCCAGCAGATGCAAAATTGTCTTCCATTTCCATATGCAGAACCAACTCATTTCATCTGTCTGCTAGAAGAAAAAGAGCTTTCTTGGCTATCTGCTAGGCCATGGCAAATGAAAGAAAAGAGAAGGCAGGAAAAAATGTAATCAATTGCACAAGCACTTGAGAATAATCATAATAGATGAAAGATTTAAGGTTAAATAAGGGCTTCACCTTATTGATTACAAAATCAAAGCTGCAGTGTAATGTTGTTTATTCAGCTGTGCATTACCATTAACACTATCAGCATGGTCATGATTTAGAAAAAAAGAGAATGTATGAAATTACCAATAATTTAGAGTATTTCTTTCTCACCACCCTCCATTAAGAAGCTAAAGTGAAATTGTAAACCATCTTGAAAAGTCTTCTATGACTCAGACAAAGAAGCCAGTCAGATTCTTTTAAAGGATTTTTCAATAGCTAAGACATTTTTTATTTTTAAGTAATTAAATATTACTTAAAAAAACTCCTTAGATACATGAGGTGAGGGCTGAGCAGGGAAGGAGGAGATCTAGGCCAGGATGATATGGCCTAGGTTTAGACTGTGATGATATGGAAGTCTAGGCTGGGATGATGTGAGGCCTTTTGGAACCTTAGGGATGCAGCTGGCTCCAGGACAAGTATACCTGAGCAAAGCCAGGTAATCTGTATAAAGAGAGCAGCATGCTGCAAGGAAAAAGCAAAAGCAAAAATGAAGAAGTGAACTCAATCATTAATGAGAACCTAAGCAGAATATCCCTTTTTGCCTCTTCTATGTTGGGTTATTACTTTGACTTAAAGTGGGTGTAAGTTTTAGATACAAATTGTGTTTTTTAAAACAATCAGTCCTGAAGCTGGTTTTGATGAACATTTGTTTTTAAGTTTGACTTGAATGGATCTCTTCCTCATTCTTCTAAGACAATGGAAGAGGACTTGACCATTTCTCCATTAATTGGCACTATTGATAGGAATGGTCAAAGACTTGTATTTATCTCCTTACCACTCTAAGTAAAATCCTAGCAGGATTAGAGACAGAGGTTTTTGGGGCTATCTTTGGAGATGTTCGGGAGTAGAGATTTTAAGTGCTCCAATATCTTTATTATTTTGCCATTTTAAGACACTTTAGTTATTAGCAATATCAATTAAACTCATGATTATTAGCAATATCTAGCACCTTTTATTTTCTATGTGCACATCATGGAACAATTGAAATAAAAATAAATTCTAGAAAACAATTGGTTTTATTTTACTTACTAAATGCAAATAGACAAGGGATTCTGCTGATGGAGAAAAATAGATAAGGGGACTACACTGGCTCTATGCTGTGTGTTGTGGTTTGTTTAATCATGGTTTATTGAATAAATGAAACAATTGGTTGTGGTGACTCCATATATTAAGCCAAGAAAAAAAAACTTACATGAACAAAATAAATAGCTAGTTATAGGCCTGTCGTCTATCCTTGAAACTCTGAATTGCAAAGAAAACAAAGTATAAGGTTCCATAGAAGAGACAAGAAACAACCCCGTGCCCGAAATGTGATATAATCATATATAATTAGGGTTCAAAGAGCCCCATCATGACTGTTTTGTTCTGAATTTGGGATTAAAGAAGGATGTTGCCTCCAAGAAGGATGCCTAACTTCTCAAGGAGGAATGTGAGCAGCATCTGACCAGAGGCACTTCATCTGAAAATAAACACAAGTATAATTGCTGTGTTATAAAACAGAGGACTTTGCAATTATAGCCAAAGTCATAAATTATATGCCATAAAATGTAAATAGTGAGAGAAACAAATTCCTCAGCTTTGTTATTATGTTCCCAGTTGCTTTGATGGTGCGAGTGTTATTTAGAGCAAGATGTTTTACTGTGTGGATAGCATGATCCTAATCTTAAAAAACAAATAAGAGAATGTGAAAGTTGGAAATGGGAAGAAAAGAATAAAATAGAAACTGTTGACTTGCTTAAGAAGTAGAAGGCCAAAAAGAAGCTTTTATTAACAGAAAATGACATAATCACATATAAACTACTCTATTGGATGAAGCTCACTTGACATCAAAAGTAGGCTGCAGCAGCATTAGCAGGATGAGAGCATCACTATTAAACAATTGGAAAGTTTCTCCAACTCTGGAAGTTTTTAAGAAGAGATTGGACAACCATTTGTCTGAAATGGTATGGGGCTTCTTGGGGTTGGCCTAGAAAACCCCCAAGCTCTTTCCAACTCTGTTATTCTGTTTTGTTCTCAGTTCTGTTCCTAATTCTAATATATATATGTCCAAGTTAACAAAGTATGTAGTTAATGGTATGATATGGTAAAGACAAGAAGACAGCTGTTATGGGATTACTGGGATACTTTTTGGAAAATTACTGTGAGTAATTTCCAGTTTAGTTACACCCAGCATACCCCCAGTAGTCCCAGATAAAGGATGTGAGACATTTAGTTCAGCAAAAACTGTAGCTTGATATTTATTTATCAGTTTGACAGGTTCAAGTACACCCTTATTACAGTCATTGATCAATTTGTTTCAAACAAATCTGTAATTATAAAATACCCAGAAAACTGAGAACAAATAAAAGTGTAAAATAGATAAAGAGCATAAAAAGATTTCTAGGGCATTTTTGAACATGCTAAAAAGAAAACATAATAACATTATGAGCAAATAAAATAGCTAACAATAGCATAATGTTAATATATTGTTAGTTTGGGTAATAAGAGATAAATTAAGAGCCCTCAGGATGTTAGGGTATTAAGTAAAAAAAAATTAAAACCAAGGAAACACAGATGGGGAAACTATCAAAATGGAAAAACAGGCAAACACAGGAAAGACAGATACAAATAACAAGCAGGAGATAAAAAGGCAGAGAAGTTAATAAAAACAATCAGCATTATCTCTCATTCTTTCTCACAGACATTTCCAGAGTCATTGAATAATTAACATGGATAATTATCAGTGGATAATTGACATGAACAGTGTGAAAGGAAGTGGCCTTTTAAAATTCATCTTTAACCCTGTCTTTTTCTTTTCTTGTCTCTTCAAGTCAGTGTTGATTCCTGGTGACTATCTGAAAAAATCCCTGAAGTTTTCTTGGCAAGGTTTCAGAAGTAGTTTGTCATTGCCTTCTTCCTAGACCCGAGAAAGTATGATTGGTACAAATTCACCCAGCTGGTTTTCATGCCTAAGGCAGAACTAGAATTCCTGGTTTCTAACTGATCTCTTCACTACCACAATCAATGGCTCACTTTTACATACCTATTTCAGACAAATGGCTTTACAATCTCCTTTTAAAAGTCTCCAGTTATGGGCACCCACAACTTCTTCTTTTTTAAAAATGTATTTTTATTGTTTACCTATAATTGTATTGAATACAGTGTAATTGTTCATGGCATTCCAATTGCCATAAAACAGAATAACAGAAAACAGAATAACATATATACTATTTTAAACAGTGCTTATGTTTTACAATAGTTTCTGATCATCATATTCTAATATGTCAAGTCATCTTTCATTCTAATGCTTACATTTCTCTACCAATAATACAAATAGTGTCTCTTTCCAAGTCCCCCTCACCTGATTCTTTCACCTTCCAACTTCTACCTTGTGTTTCTAACCATTGATAAAACCTATTCCATGTTAAATAGTATTCTGTATCTCCTTTATCTTTTATTTTTAGTGTTAGTCCATCCATTTCCTCACAGTCTAATATCTGCCTTATCATCTCATCCTATGACAGGTATTTTTGTTCTTCAATTGCTTTACATATACAATTCTTGCTGTGGTCAAAATATGTAATATTAAATATATTGTCCCTTTGTCATAACCCTCTGATGTGATACCTAGTAAAAACAATTCTGGTCCGAGTAGTTGTTCGTGTCGGCATCCCGGGACAGTCAGTTGATTCCACTGTTATCTATAGGGGGTGAGGTGTTACCCCCTATAGATAGGGTGTGCAACTTGGGGGTTCTCCTGGATGTGGGACTCACACTGGAGGATCATGTGGGGACCGTTGCCAGGGGAGCCTTCACCCAGGTTCACCTGGTGCGACAGTTGCACCCCTACCTGGACCGGGATGCCTTACGGACAGTCACTCATGTGCTGGTGACCTCCCACCTCAACTACTGCAATGCGCTCTACATGGGGCTGCCCTTGGGGACCACGCGGAGGCTTCAGCTGGTGCAGAATGTGGCCACACGAGTTGTGATGGGAGCTTCCCGATACTCCCATGTAATACCTTTAATCCGCGAGCTGCATTGGCTTCCAGTTGCCCTCCGCATGAGATTCAAGGTGCTGGTGATGACCTATAAAGCCCTGAATGGCTTGGGACCGGAGTATTTGAGGGGATAGCTGCCACTATCATCTTCCCACCATCCAGTTCGTGCCCATAGGGAGGGCCTCCTTTGGTTGCCGGTGGTAGAGGAGTGCCAGTGGGCAGCACCTAGAGGAAGGGCATTTTCTGTGGGGGCACCTGTCCAGTGGAATTTGTTGCCGGCTGAATTATGGATGGCGCCGGACCTCCAGACCTTCCGCAGGGAGCTGAAAACGCTTTTATTTACATCAGCTGGCCTGGATTGATGGGTTTTATTAAGGGCTTTTAATTGTTACTGTGGCCATGTATTAGTTTAATTTTATTTTAATTTTTGTATTTTATGTTTTTAATGCCGTGTAAACCGCCCTGAGTCCCTAGGGAAAAGGGCGGTATAAAAATTTAAACAAACAAACAAACAAATAAATAAATATTCTACCCATCATAGAACATAGCAGGCTTTTCCATCTCTCCAAATCCAATTTAATTTGATGCATTCATTTTATATAGCTGCCCTCTTTAATTGTTGAACATCTTGCTGATAGGTAGATTCCTATGTAT
Organism: Mimophis mahfalensis; assembly: GCA_032468015.1. Classification (NCBI taxonomy): domain Eukaryota; kingdom Metazoa; phylum Chordata; class Lepidosauria; order Squamata; genus Mimophis; species Mimophis mahfalensis. The sequence continues at coordinate 145,540 of JANHFR010002274.1, read as the reverse complement.
TTCACTTTTATCACTATCTGGATACCTGCTCAGTAGAAGAAATGGTGTTTTGGGTAGCTTTTCCCAACTTATTTATATCTAGCTATATCTTCTTTATTTCTAGAAGACTTTATCTACAAGATTTGGGGGCCTTTTCATGTTTCTTTGTTAACTTAGTTTTTTTGCAGAGATAGTATTAAAGGGAAGCACCTACCTTGACACTGGTAAAGTGCTTAGATAAAGAGGAACAAATGGATTACCTGACCTGAGTGATGCATTTAAGACTACAAGTGGGCTTACAGGGAAACAAAATCAAATTGCTGTTGCAGAAATTTCATTCAAAGACTTATAAAGATAAAGATTTTTCACTCCTCTCTTGTCCCACTCATAATGTGCCTCTTACTTTACTTACTTTTTTGTGTTTTGTTAAAAAAAAAAAGGAGTAGTGGTTTATTAGTTTGTTTCCACTGATTTGGTGAATCACTTGTAATAAAGGAAGCACTGCTAGATACGGCTGAATAAACATTCGCTAGGGCAAATCCAGTTTATCTTACTTGTGCCAATAATTCTACTAAAAAGCAATTGGAAGGACCGGAGGAAAGGAAACTAAGAAGAATTGGACTGAGTTTCACTTAGCAGAAAGAAGCTATTAATAATTCCCATTAGATTGTATAAGAAGCTTTGTTGTCGAGAAAAGTGATAGCATAAAATTGTTCTCTTTTTTTTGTGCCCTACAAGAAAAAGTTCCTAAAGTGAATTTATAGCTGAAGAAAAGAAGTACAAAAAGCTAATAAATAAGTACATTTTTTGTTCTTCCCAAGTCATTGGTTTAGATGTGCATCTTTATGAAAAAACAGCCTAGTAATTTTGTTATTCTACATATCTTAACTCCATAAATACTTTGCCAATAGTTTAAAAACCAATTTAAACTACAGAAGAAATCTTCAATGAATGAAATAAGAGAATGATATACAACTCATCAGTTATAGAACAGGATGTTCAATTTTTGAACTGAATTTGAGAATTATGCTCTTTTTAAAATTCTCTTCCAAAAGTAAAATATCTAGTTTTTCTGGCTTTGTTGCTGTTTAAAACATTAATCTAAATTTAGTATTTCATATCTGTGTATTCAGTATTTCATACTCATCCTTCATTAGTTGTCATGACAGTGTAGAATCACACTTTATAATATAATGAACTAAACTTGGCTTAACTACTCAACATGTTATTTCAAATTATCTTCCAATAAAATTCAGAAAGATAGAGCTGAATTTATGTCCAAAGTGGGCTCGCTCTATCTATCTATCTATCTATCTATCTATCTATCTATCTATCTATCTATCTATCATGTTTCTAGACCACCCAAGAAAGGGTTCTCATATTTCATATTTGAAGAGGAAGAAGCAAAATAAATACAGATTAAAGTGACAGCCATTAATATCCAAAAATAATTAAACTGAGTACAAATTATGGTACAAAACTTTCCCAGCATCAAAACAAAATGCCTTTGGGCATTTGATTTGTTGACTTAATAAAAATTCTCATATATAGAAACAGATTTGGGGGCATCCTTTTGGAATCTGCCATTCTTTACTGCAGATAACAGAAGGTTTGTTTGTTTGTTTAAGAAAAATTATATAGTGGCCTACTTGCTTCCTCTAGGTGGCTTACAGAAAATAAAAACACAATGTAGAAGGAAAAAAAATGAATGAAAATAAAATAATAACACTCCCCCATAGCCTCTCGGCAACAACACATATTCAATTTATTTGTTGGTTTAATGAATATAATTAACGAATGTATGTAAATGATGTTGGTACAATTTCACAGACTTTCCTTTATTGATTTCATATTAGAGACAAAAATGAGAACAATGTGTTGAATGATAGCCATTCTTAGCCAGCATTTGTTAGAGTTAACCCTGCAACTAGTTTTGAGGTTGATGGATCTGAAAGAACTGAGACCAGGAACACAAGACTTCAGGCCTGAACTGTAGATCTTTATTTACAGGTATTTACAGGAATA
>JANHFR010002274.1:39217-57811 GCA_032468015.1 Mimophis mahfalensis | reverse complement strand
GATTTTCACGGGTACAGGTATGCAAATCTTGGTGTATTCGGGTCTTTTCCCGTGTAAGGTTGAGGGTATCTTGGCGACATTTCGACGAGGTCACACTCATCATCTTCAGGCTGGTGCCTTTAGCTTCGTGCTTCTGGGAGCAAAGCCAAGCTATCTTGTTTTCCTTTGTTTTGTCTTTAAAAACAAGTTACTTCAAAACTTCCATTAAGGTAACAACCATCCTTGCATCTGGCCAATGAATTACTACTATCACATATCCAAATTAGTTGCGATAAAATAGCCAAGTTTATCTATTCTAACCAGAAGCTGTGGGTAGAGCCAGCTCAAGACATTTTGTTTTGCCAAGTCAACCAGAAAATAGCCTTCTCCTATTACATCTCCAGAAGCTGATTAGATAGAGAGGTGGTTCTTGCTGTGTTGTTGGCAACAGAACAGTGCTTTGCCTACATAACAAGCAAGCTAGTTCAAGGGCAAATTATACAGCTCTAACTGGAGATCAGAAGGAGCAATCCCTACTGTTATATCAAACTTCTGAAAGTTGACCACTGAAGGCTGTTCCATCAACTTGTCAAATTTGGGGGCAGCCCTGCCAGTACCTTTACAGGGTTAACATGCTCAGGGTTGCACTGTAATGCAAATTCTTCAGTCTCTGGCATTTGCTATTCCCACATGCAATAGTTTCTACACTTGTTTCATACAATAGTTTGGTGATTTTGTAAAAATGATTTCCAGCTTATTTTCAAATGTAGCTAAAACCATTATCCTCAAACCCTCCTCCAGCCATCTTAATACTCATTTTGGAAGGGCCGATTGGCTATGCTCCCCCCAGAAGAATGTCTTTTGCCACTGATTTACCAGAGGCAAGATAAATGGATTTAAATACGATAACCAAAGATAATAAATTTGTTTTTACACTGTGTAAATGTCTGTTAAGTCCCTATGAGTGCCTGAGCCTGAGACTCAAGAGTGTATATTTCAAAGAAATAGATTATATAGATTCTAATGTAGGGACATACTCAAAAACAGCAATGTGCATGATAGAGGAGAAGGAAGTAATATAACAATTTATGGGTTGCAGTGTGGACTAGCCAGTGCCAGTGATATAGTAATGCAGATATTAGTTAACCTACATCAACCTACAATGTCAATGATTAGGTTAATAACCTAATCATTAGTTATCGTCAAATAACCTATTTATTAGTTAAATAATCTACATCAATCTACAATGTCAATGATAGAAGTGAGTGGATTTTATTTTATTCCTAAATGACAACTCACTTGGAGGCTTGTTGATATATAAGCAGATGGTTTTCTCCAGACTCTGGATTTATGAGACCACAGGGCTCCTCCCCATTTTCCTCTAATGTGGTTGCAAACATCCCCCAGTATTTTTTTTAGGCTTATGATTTTCACCTAAACTATTCATCCTATAGTTTAAAAAAAAAAGGTTCTTAGCTTTACTGTTAAGCTAACTCGAACGTTTGCCTTCTTCTGCTGTAACTTTTTTCTGTGGGAACAAACCAGATGTTTCATTAATGATGTGATTGATGATGCAGTCAGGTTTTGAAATGTGTTTATATGGGTCACTTTAGGCTGCTCTGAGCATACCCCTTTCCCTTCCTATATTGAACGCTATCCCCCATGGCCATGTTGCATTCCAGGCATGACCACACATCTGATTTCCACAGGCATTTGCCTGCATAATTCTTGCTGGTTGTTTTTCATAATGCTTGTCAGATCTTTAAGAGTATAGACTTATAATTACAGGTTTAGTGCTCCACTGAAAGAGCTTACACCTGATTTTTAAATGTGGGTTTCATGTTCTCTTAAAAACCTTTACACTGCACGGAAGGTTGGTTTGAACAGAGAAAGAGCCACTTCCTACCAGCTACATATTGCTAATTATATCACCACAAGTTTTCCACTGCTTCTACTGATGTTTATGCTTCCCATTTTTTACTCTTTTTATTATTTATGAGGATTTTTGCCCAAACAATAGAATCGTTGCCTTCATGTGACAATGTTCCAAGATCAGTATCACACAGCTGCAGTTCCTATTGTGCAATGTACCACAATTACTTAAGTCACCCTGAAAAAATTACAGGGCCGTTTTGCCCATCTCATTTTGCCTTTTGCAACACTAGATGCCATGCTGATGATTGCTAATATTACACATGGGCCAATCAAAATTGCATTTTATTCATGGCCATTCACAACGCCTTCCAGATTCTTGCCATCTATCAATTCAGAACTGGAATTTTGGTCACTCACATAGGCAGTGCTGTTTCCTTGCAGTAATAGTTGAGCACAGAGTTCCCTTGTTATCATTTGCTCCGACGTGCTTCAGCCTGTGCCTTCCACCATGCCTTTTACTTGGATATGGGATCAGCAGTACAGAATATGTAGACCTGGTGTTCAGAAACAGCCCAGCTGACAAGAGGCAGGAGGAGGCACTATCAGAAACATTGGGAGAAATTTCTTCTGCTTCATCCCACATGACCTTCTATTAATTGGCACAATTTGATAGGTGGCTAAATCCTCTGTTCTGCCACTGGCAGGAGGAGGAACAAAGCCAGAGATTTCTAAGAATCCTTTTTTCAAACATAAGCCACAATAAGTAACTAAGGATAGAACCATTCTCTGGTCTTTTTACTATGGTTGAGTAGGAGTTATCAAACCAAGTAGCATAATTTGAGCCAGGATGCTTTTCTGATGGCTTAAGTGCTGGTATGCAACACTACTTATTGTGTTCATATGCCTAATTGCTTGGAGCATGTAAATTAATATTTTCCCTGCAAGTCAACTTGGCTGGGTAAATCTGATTAGCTCTCATTTGGCACCTAGACCAATTGATTGTTTCCTGTCATTGATAGGTATATTTGTAGAGATTATAAGGAGTCTCTCCAAAGATGTTGTGTATACTTTATTCCTAGATAACTTACCATAAATGGTAGACAACTTGAGTCATAATTAGAAATATTTGACAACAGTTGTGTACTTTTCCCCACCTTGTTATATGGACATCATTAATGTAATCTATTACCAACCAAAGTAGATTCTTATAAGTTTTAAGCTCTGTTTTATATTTCTCTACAAGTACTGGGTTTTAATTAAGAAGGTGTGCTATTTTAAAGATTGTCCTTTCTTAATCTCTCTTTACACTTTTTTTTAAATACAGTAAAGCATTCCTACTGTGAGAAATATAATCAAAATATGTAGACAAGGAAACCTTTTACCCAGAATCATTTGACAATGACTCCCATTGTTTGTCTGGTACCATCTTGGTTGGGTGGAAATGATGAGAAAAAAATCCAACTACGTTGGATTGCAACATGATTCCTACACTGGCCTAAGGTATCCTTTCCCTAGCAGCTCTCTGACCACAAGACTAAATTCTTTATAGAATTGCAAGAGAAAATAGCTGCCATGTAGAATATTTCAAAGAAAGGTGCTCCTAAGAAGAACCAGCATTTTCAAGATCTTTTTTGTTTGCTGATCTAGATACTGTTGCATGCAGCATCAATCTCTCTCAGCCTAATCCGTAGTACAGTATCCCACAGGATGGGTGTTGTGCGGAAAACAGTGGCAAGAACTTGGAGCTGTACAAAACAAAAGTACAATATAAATCTACTAGAAAATTAAAAAAAATTAAATGTAGTTAGAAGCAGGAATACTGGATGAGCTAGCGAAGCAAAGCTTCCCTACCTTTGGAATGGAATGGACCCACTACAAAGAGACTAGCAAACCTCAATAATGTTTGAAAGTGATTGAAAGGCTTCTAGATGGCAGGTAAGCACATTGATGGTAGAAGTTTTACACCATAGGCAAAACGGGGCACAGTACAGAGAAATAAAACCTAATCCTTTTTCAACTAAACTCACTGCATTCCATAGCACTGAACAGTTACACACTGATTACATGACTGAATCCATTTCATCTTCAAAATGGCAGAACAGGAAGAGGAGGCAGGATTAAATGTTGATATATGTTGATATGGTATGCATTTGCACAATCACTGTCACTAATGAAATTTGTTTCTTAGTACCGATTGTTATGTTCCTGTCATGCCGTGGGTTTGGTAGAGGTATATGATTGACTCAAATAAAAACAGAAAGTCAAACATGACTCAGCATTGATTTCCTTTAAAGTACCACAGATGTCTTTGTACTATGTTGGGGTCCAACATAAGCAAGATATCAGCCCCATTCTATAAAATAATAAAAGTCACTCAGATTTGCATCAGAAGTACCTTGACCAGGAGAGACACTTGTTTTTTTAATGATTTGATGACTGGGGAACAAGTGTTTTCAGAGATCCTGAACATGCTCAGATGTTTAAGTCAGAGTATCATGTAACTAAAAGAAATCCTAAAGTTAACGAATGTTTTAAGCAAAAACTACTGTATTTTTTCATATCTGCCTACACAGCTCTAGGAGGCAAAGGGAGAGTGTTTTGAGGAAAACTCAGGATGGAGTTCCTCTAGATCTTAGGATATTTGCATTTTTTTAAAAAAAAAGAATGCATAGCATAGGAAAATCTTTACTAAGACCAAGAAAAGTGCATGCAAAATTAAGCTCTTTAGATTAATTCATCAAACAAAATACTATAGTGCAAAAATTCACTCAAGAAGAGAAAGGAAAGGGAGAAAAAATCTAAAAATTATACGAACTGACTTGAGATCAATCTTAAAAGACAAAAAGATCTGTAGACTGAATGCAATGATTAGTGATAGATTTTAATCACACCTTCTAATAGCAAATATGACGGTGGGTGCTAATAAAAAGGAAAGGCAACTCAGAAAATGTACATGCCCATAGACTAAATCCTCAAGTGGATGAGACAGTTGCTACCTCTCAAAAAAGGAGGAGCCACAGATTGTTGAGTGACCAGATGGAAAACAAAAAAAATAGAAGGTTAAGCTGGATGATAGAGAAAACAAAGGAAGGTTTCCTTGATTTCCTTAGATGTTCTGATGTTCTGGATGAGGGTATTATTGGCTTGGTGACTAGATCTTAAACAAAATCCACTCCTCGTTAGGTATGTTGTTATATTTAAACATGGTGCTTTCAAATTTTAAGTTAAGAGTGATTTGGGAGTGAATTTTGCATCTTTCCTCTCATATATTTTCCCTGGACTAAGGTATCCCCACACTCGAAGATGCTATGCTTGATGGAGATAATGCACAGATCTCTCAGCAGTTTGGCTATTCTTGTAACAACTTCACCCAAAGCCTGAAACAAAGCAGTGGCAGCAGTGTGATTGTCCATCCATCACCCCTCAATGGCTGGCGTGTTATTGTTGCTATCAGGGAAACCTTGGGTTACCCGAATTTCAGAGTACTATGTCACCTATTCTATAAGAACTCTTTCAAAGAAAATAGCAAAAGGAAAACACGTCCACATTGGAGATGAATGTTAGAAAGTATACCAAACAGACAAAACGAGAGTTGGGAAACCAAAGGATTTCATATCTAGTACTTTTGCAAGCCATCTACCGCAAAGAAGCTGCTATATGAATATGACTGGATTCATACATCACATTCACCTACATATTGTAGTTTACAAACTACAAAGCCTAGAGTCACTTATTATGTTGATTCCCAACGAACAAACCCTAGGGTAAAATTATTGGAATGTTTGCAATGCAGCCCATGTTTCTGAATCAAAGCTAAACATTAGGATAAAATATGCTAAAGTAATCACAAATAGCCAGGTTGAAACTGACTGGTGTTCCATTTTGTGTGGAATTATGAGATGGGAACAACATGCCTATTCCAACTGGGTAAATAGGATGGCGGTGTGAACACTCTCTTACGAGGAATTTTAGCTTTTAAAAAATTGCCTTGTATTTAGAACTCACAGGGTAGTTATAAAAACTAATGGTGTGGGTTGCATTTGCAGCTTTCGGCTGATATTCTTTTAGTACAGGTAGCCTTCCTGTTACAATAGAAATTCGGATTAGAATTCCTGTCATTGAGCAATGTAATCATAAAGCTCAATGTTAAGTGACTATTTCGCTTAACAAAGGCAATTCAGGCTGCCATTGTAGCTTCAAGAATACACAGATTGTTTGAGTGGGAAGAGCCAGGAGTTCCAGTCAAGCAAGCCAGTGTGTAAATCTGCAAGTGCTGCCAGAATTGTCATGGGCAGGCGTTATGGAGCACAGGAAGATGCACAGGCCTGCAGTGTGATGGGGGTGTCCTGGGCAGACACAGCAGAGCATAGGCAGGTGCAAAGGTGCTGCAGCAGAAGGTGTGGGGATTGTGGGTGGGTGTCTCAGCGATGAGGATGCTGTGGAGTGCAGGCAGGCAATAAAGCAGGTAAACCAGATAGGAAACACAAGAGGGACTGATTTTACTTCAGTGTAAGGCTACGTTAAGAGAATCGTGCCAGTCTGAAGATACAAATTTCCTGCCTCCACTTTTAACTATTTAACCCAGTAGGGAAAGTTCTTCCTCTTACTCTGACTGTTAAGGAACTGAAGGCTGCCTGATTGTTTCCTAGGCAGCATCTTTCCCCAAGGTCATTCAGACCTTTCATTGCACGTCATAAATTCACTGAATCCTTTGACAAATTTAACACACTTATACCAAAAGGAATAGATAACTGTTATGAAATATCCAGACACGTATGTTAGGACTGTCTTCACACATCATGGTATTTAGTACCACACTGCAAGGCTTCCAAACTGTTTTTAAAAAATACCTTTTTTTCCCCCATTGTGATACTTTTACATAGAATCTCAGGCTTTATTAATATTTTTAATAAAGGAGATATTAGCATTTTAGCGTGACATCCATAATTCCTTTTGATCTTTAGGGGGAACCGTGTTTTTCCTGTGAGCCAAAACCATTTCCTTTGTTGATCTAAGTTGTGAGTGTTAAGAAAGAAACAAAACCAGGTACAAAAGGAGGATATGTAACATATTTAAGACTGTCTGTCCTTTCCCATGCCTCACAAAGCAAAGCTTTACTGCAGATCAGTGTCATATTGTTTGCTTCATTGCCTTCTGCTACATCACGTATATCAGATGTATGTGATCATTTATTTCGGTAACCCTATATAAATACCTGACCCACCTTAAGAAACACTTTGCCTGAATTACTTTCGGTTCATATTGTCAGGGGGCAAAAGACTCACTTTGCAAAGGTTTTAGGTGTTTCTCAGACTCATGCCAACTAAGGTGCCTCGGGGTTATAGGCAACAATACCATCTTATTTCTGAGCTGATAATAATGAAAGCAACAGAGGATACTTTGCTATTTGGCCTTTGATTCTTCTGTAAATTCCATAGAATAGAATAGAGAATAGAAATTAAGTAGCAAAGTAGTAAGTACATCTTCCTAGAAATAAAGTAGCAATATCCCTAGTTTGCAAGTTTAAAATGTCTTTTAACATAAAGATTTGCAGCAGAAATAGAAAAGCAAAGAGAGAATGTTTTATCCAGACTAGTTAGAAATAGAAAGGGTGCCCAGCAGGAGAGGCAATTATTGAATGGAGAATGAGATTCTAGAGTTGAGGATAGTTCTGTAGGAAGTTAGCACCCACCCCTACCCTAGAAAAATGAGATATTCTGGGAAATATTAGAGAAGCAGAATATTATATTTGCATGGATGAGAAAAGGAGAAACATATTTTTAAAGACAAAACAGTTTCCTGCAGTTCCCTTCCCCCTCTTCAAGGGTGACGGGATTAAGCCCTCAGGACATGATGGGATTAGCCACATGGCACCCGGGAAGACTGTATCACCCAGCAAGTTTCAACCAAAGCTAACAACCAACTCCCCTTCCTGGACGTCCTGATCTACAAAAAAACCAACAGCTTCCTAGGACACACCGTCTACCAGAAAAAAACACAGACCAATCACTACTTAAACGCAGAATCACATCACCACCCTGCATAGATTAACCCCGTAGCCAAGACCCTCATCTCCAGAACCAAATGCCTAGCCGATGAAGACCACCTGGAAACTGAACTACACACTCTCACAAACATATTAATTTCCAACGGGTTCCAAAGAAACACAATTACCAACCTAATCCAAAGGGAGACACCTCCCAAGAGCCAAGACACAGAACAGGACAATGGTATTGCCCTTCTCCCTTACATAAAAGGCACCACAGATAAAATCAGCAAAAATCTCCACAAACACAATATCAAGACAGCCTTCTGCACCCACCAAAAAATAGCCAACATTTTAAGAAACCTCAAAGACAGGATCCAGCTGGAAAACCAAGGAGTCTGTGAAATACCATGCAAAGTCTGACCAGCCACATACATTGGACAAACTAATAGGAGAATAAATGCACACATTGCAGAACACAAGAACACAGTCAGAAAAGAAGAAAAAACTTCCTCTATTTTCCAGCACCTCAAAGCAACAGGACCTGAATTTGATTTTGAAGAAACTGAACACTCCAACAAGAGAATAATTGTGGAAGCCGTTGAAATAGAGAAACACCCCCCATAACATGAATAAACATGATGATACCTCCCATGTGGGGGTGGGGGTGGTATGCTGGCTTCTCTCTATAAATACTGGTGGGAGGGTATGCTTACAGGAACAAAGCCAGCGTACCACACGCCCCCACCAGTATTTATAGAGAGATGGCAGCTCCGGTCACACATTGCTCCCAGAAGTACAAAGCCAAAGGCACCAGCCTGAAGATGATGAGTGTAACCTCATTGAAACGTCACCAAGACACCCTCAACCTTACATGGGAGAAGACCCAAATACACCAAGACTTGCATACCTGTACCTGTGAAAATCTATGAAAACAAATATAGATAGATAGATAGATAGATATAGATATAGATAGATATATATCTAATATATATATCTACAAAAACAGATCTATCTATCTATCTATCTATCTATCTATCTATCTATCTATCTATCTATGTTTTCTTATATTCTTATATATTTATACATTCTGACTAGATTGTGATGTTTCTCTGTGTCATATATGTGTTTGTATGCATAATGGTTATCTTTGGAGAGCTGAATACAACAAATTTTCATTTTAATATATGCTGATTAGTGTACATTTAAAGTGACAGTAAAGTTTCTATTCCATTCTACTTTTCTTCTCTTCTCTTCTCTTCTCTTCTCTTCTCTTCTCTTCTCTTCTCTTCTGACATATTCATTTTATCTTGTGTTTGGATTGTTTTGTCAGGTGGCAATGACACTACATCAAGGTTAAGGAATCCCTGCTTCTTTATTTTAACATTTTTTTTATTTTATATTTTTATTATATTCTTTATTTTTACTGTGTTTTGTTGTAAACTATCCAAACACTTTGGCTATTGGGCAGTTTAAATACTGAATGAATAAATGAATGAAATGGTGGGAAACAGCATGTCAAAACATACACAATACAATAATCATATATTGCTATTCTTTTATTATAGATGCATATGAGAAAGGACTTTACCTCTTACACACGTTTAATGTCAGTCAGGTATGTACATTTTCTAGGCATTATTTCCCAATTGAATGAACCAATACAGGTAGTCCTCAACTTACAACAGTTCATTTAGTAACCATTCAAAGTTACAATGGTGCTGAAAAAAATGACTTATAACTGTTTTGCACACAACCATGGCAACATCCTCGTGGTCACATGATCAAAATTTGGACGCTTGGCAACTGATTCATATTTATGATGGTTGCAGTGTCTTGGGGCCATGTGATCACCTTTTGTGACCTTCTGACATGCAAAGTCAATGGGAAGCCAGATTCACGTAACAACCATGTTACTAACTTAACAATTGCAGTTATTCACTTAAGAACTGTGGCAAGGGAGATTGTAAAATGGGACAAAATTCACTTAACAAATTTGTTGCTTGATCTGGAGGATTTATATAGAAGCTTTTTGGGTTCAACCGTGATTGTATGTCAAGGACTAGCTGTACAGAGAAATCAATTATGCTTCTATATAAATCCTCCAGATACAAACAAATATCACCAAAATAGTTTCTTTGAATCAATTACTTGCCAATAACATTGATACATGTCTGTATATGACACACAGAGCAAAAGACATTTTTTTCCTCTCAGATTGCTTTCAACCTGGTTGCTCTCTCATTTTCACAGCTTTTCAAGCTGTGAAATGTAGTTCTTTTTACATCTCATTCCATAGCCGCACAAATTATTTTTAATACCACATTCTTCCTGTTTCGCCATTAGATGGAATGAATTTCAGGAGGGCACTCATAAGTCATTAATAAAATTCAGGTGTAACATGCAAAATCATAGTGTCTGTGTAACAAAAATTAGTTGAATTAAAAAAACTACAAGTGAAACAAACAATTTACTGAGTACATTTAAACATGAATTTATTTGTTGTCACCAGGGAGTGGGGTGATGGGGATTATTGTTTTTTCTTTTTGTGCATTGAGTTTTTATTTTTGTAAGCCACCCAGAGTCATTGAGAGTGGGTGATGATGTAAATTCTCTTAAACAAATGGAAAAGACTTACTGATTCAGAACTTACCTCTTTCTAGACTCCCTTTTCTACTATACAGACATTATGTTCAGTAGAAACCAGTGGGTTTCAAGTTTGTGTAATAGCTATTGGCATGGCAAAATAATTTTTTGTTTGTTCTTGGTAGGGAATATGATTGTGTCACTATGTACCCTTGAGGTAATGCTATTAGGGTAGAAAGAATAACGAAATTGTTATTTCAAGATATTTTTGAGAATGCTAGTTTTTCAATCTATTTTTTGGCACAGAACATTAAATTTAGAAAGCAATAGATTGTATTCATTTGCTGAATTATAATTCAGAGATAAATGAATGACTGCTTCTTCTCATAATAGTGAGAAGATCTTTGCTTTCTGGAGTTTTCCAAAGAAGTCTTGAAATATCACAAAAACTGGAATCACTCCAAATGTATCTTTATCAACTTTCCAGTGTTCAAAGCCTTCCTAACCACTATTTTCTCCCTTTCCTAGTTCAAAGCTTATACATCTAATAGATTCTTTTCTTCCAAAGTAGAGTTGAACAGTTGGAGAAGGTCCAGAAGACTTGTTTTTGCTAGAGCTTTCAGGCTAAATTTAGATTTTCAAATCTGATATAACTCAAAGATCAGTTTGAGGCTTTCAAATTACATTCAGATTCATAGCACAGTTCTGCAAAATGGTCTATCTGCAAAAAGTTAGCTTAGGTCCTCTTGAAGACATAAGGAGATGTATTTGAGAATGGGCTGCACTTACTTACAGGTTCAATCATGGTTCAACAGGATGTGGGTTTGGATAATAAATATACAGGTTATCCTCAAATTACAACCATTAATTTAGTGACTGTTCAAGGTTACAATGGCACTGAAAAAAGTGATTTTGACCATTTTTGTTTAGACTGGATTTGGTATTTTCATTCACTTATTTATTAACTTTGTATTTTATATTTATATTTATATTCTGGAATTTTTATCCACCTATTGTAATTGTTATTTACACAATAATGTGAAATCACAGTGCCAATTCTTCCCAGGAACCCAGGATGTATTATTATTGCCTTCAAGTCAGTATTGACTCTTAGCAGTTTGGACAAGTCCTGCCGTTTTTCTTTTCAATAATTTTAAGATGGTTTACTGTTGTCTCCTTCCTAGGACTATGATAAATAGCAATAGCAATAACATTTGATTTACATAATGTTTATCAGGGCTTTTAACCCTCCCTAAGTGGTTTACAGAGTGAGCATATTGCCCCCAACAATCTGGGTCCTCATTTTACCCACCTTGGAAGTCACTGCACCACCACGGCTCTTACCATGACTGGTCCAAGAGAAAGTGACTGGTCCAAGGTCACCCAGCTGGCTTTGGGCCTGAGGCAAAACAAGAACTCTTGGTCTGCAGGAACTAGCCTGATGTCGTAACCCCTACACCAAACTATTTTTATCTTTTTTAATTTAAGTTCTCAAATTATTAATTTTATCAATTTAGTAACATATGATTTCAAATATGATTGAGGAATGAACAAAATAGATAAAGATTAACTAATGTATCACCTAACCTTTCTTGCTGAAAGTTTCAGTAATGCAGATTTTTTTTATTGATGATTTAGTAATGTAGTGCAATTACAGAAATATTTGTTCATATAATGACTAAGAATGTTAACCAGTGTCCATAGTTTTCATTTATACTAGAGACAATTATACATTATTTTTATGGATGAGTATTATGTAATAAGGAGGAGGAAGACGAGCAGTTAGAAAACATGAAATATAAACAAGCAAACAGGATAATAGGATAACAGAGTTGGAAGGGACCTTGGAGGTCTTCTAGTCTACCCTCCTGCTCAGGCAGGAAACACTACACCATTTCAGATAAATGGTTGTCCATTCACTTCTTAAAAACTTTCAGTGTTGGATGATTCACAGTTTCTGGAGACAAGTTGCTCTAACTGTCAGGAAATTTCTTCTTAGTTCTAGGTTGCTTCTGTCCTTGATTAGTTTCTGTCCATTGCTTCTTGTCCTGCTTTGGAAAATAGGTTGATTCCCTCTTTTTTATAGCAACCCTTTAGATATTGGAATATTGATATCATGTCACCACTGGTCCTTATTTTCATTAAATTAGACACACTCAATCCCAGCAACCATTCTATATATATTTTAGCCTTCAGTCCAGAGGTGGCATTCAGCCAGTTCCTACAGGTTCTGGAGAACCTGTAATGATAATTTTGACTAGTGTGGAGAACTGTCAAATACCACCTCTGATTGGTCAACACCCAGGTCATGGTTGTCCTAAAGGTGCTTTTCTCAAAGACAACAAGAAGAGATACAGAATAGCATGGTTGCCCACAGTGAAAGTGGGACATGTTAAGCCAAGCACAGTAATAAGTAGGCAAAGCTACATTTAGATTTACAATGGTCAGTAATAAACTGCAAATTCTGGTCAACAACTCAAGACATTGAGCTTTGATCTACAGATTATTAGAAGCTGTTAAACCATGAGTGCCACAACTTTTGCCAATATTCCTATTGCTGCTATTTCCATTCTCATCCTATTGTCTTGATAATAGATTACATGGTGGAACCAAATGTAGGTGATGGCAAATTTTGAAATAACTTCATAAAGATATTTGGTAACTGTCTTTCAGAATGTCTTGGATATCAGGATTTCCCATCAAGGATACTTTGATCCAAATAACTTAAAGTTTGGTGAAGTAAAAGTCTTAGGGGCCCAATTCAACTCCTCTCAAAGCGTGGTTGTACTTCAGAATGATGCAATCATTCCATCTACTCACAAAGTAATGTATAATGCTACAAATCAGGTAAGGACATAATAATAATTTTAGCATTAAGAAGAGCATAATATTATCCCTCTTCTAGCAACCAAGAAATTTCATTGTTCCCACAAGGGGACAATGACAATAAAGATTCTATCTATCTATCTATCTATCTATCTATCTATCTATCTATCTATCTATCATCTATCTATCTATCTTCTATTAGGCCAACACTTTTTGAGATTCAGGATCCAGTTTCCCACAGCAACTGTATGGCTGCCTGTGGAAAATCATCAAGTGATATATGATGGCTTCTCCATTTTGTGGTTTTCCATTACTTGCATTAAGTAACATGATATCTGTGATCCTCAAGACAATATGATGATTAATAAGTCTAAATCATCATAGATGAATTTTCCATGAACTCAGTTAACCCTGTTCGAAAGCCAGCTGTGCCAGCCATAACTACTTACTGTGGACACAATTCACTAGTGTTGTGATGCATTGTAGTCTTCAGCTATTGGCTTGAACTGATGAAGATGAAACTATGTGGTGTACCAGAGCCATCCTTTTATTTGTAAATTATGGCACAGAACTGGCAGACCTAATGAGAACAGGATGAATGTGTGGCGTAGTCAATCAAAGGAGAATTAATCACAGTGAGAAGCAAAGTGATTAGATCTGAATGGAGGTGAAATGTTTCTGTCCCAAAATTCCATTGTTTTCTACTGCACTATATAGACTTATACATCTTTTACATGAGAAATAAATTGTACCTCATATAAATGATTTTCTATTTATTACACAGTAACATTAAACTAAGTTTATCATCTCCACTGTTTTGTTTTCAAAGGCAATGCATATTACAGATCTTCAACTTTTCCTGGGCCAGGCTTATGCACTGCAATGGAACTAGCATCTTTTCTACCACACAGAGAAACACTTTGGTCATCTGTACTTATCAAAAGTTTATCATTTTTAAAGATGATTAAGAGTTCAACTTTTTATGTTTTCAGAATAAAACTATTCTGGTAAATAGTAATAACCATACATTGACTCTATTACTGAGTAGATTTGACTTTACATGTTTCAATAAGCAAAGGACAGATGTCCATATTTCATTCTAGTTTCATCCATAGTGCAACTTGTTCAACCCAATGCCAACACAACTTTGATAAACTTCAACTCAATCTCAATTTTAATAATTGCATAAATGGTTCATTGCAGTTTCAGTTCAGCACTTTAAAACAAATGAAAATCCAAATGAAAAGTTTTAAATGGTTTTCTCACAGAAGACTCCAACAATAGGTAATTTCTGAATAGGGGGGGGGAAAGGGTTACTGAATGGAAAACCAATTTATGTTCTATATCTTTTAATGGTACATTAGAATTGCCAGTCTTTGCATTGGGCATAACTTGGTATATTTGCTATTCATAAGGTCTTGTGAATGACTGCTATTGGATTATATTATTGTAATTTGAGTAAAAGTCAATATTGGAATTGTAAAAGTCAGAACTCTTTTCTTTTATTAATTTTCATTAAATATATTGTATGAGTAAGATTTGAAGATTCAGTTAACCCTTAACAGCTTGTTACTAAAGAGATTTGTTATTCCATTATTTGCTCAGCTCGTAAAAAAACACTCAGTTAAATTTTTTGGTCAAATATTTCATTTTGGATAAAAAGAAAACAAACCACTTTTAAAAGGTTGCATATGGGAGGTAAACATTAGGGAACTGATAAAAGATTAAGGTAATTGTTCTTTATGTCAGAGTATTTAAGAATTATTAAATGAATAAATACATAGAAAAAAATGATTTTTGTGGAATTATTCTTGCATTGCCATGAAGAAAAGTTCAGGCATTCTGTAAATCAAAATAAACATTCATAAATCATTAGAATATAGAAATAAGGCTATAATATGAATTAGCATTATATATGCACGTGCACACACACACATACATTTAAAGGGGATACTTTGTGCCAAAGCTATAATGAGAAGACTATAAAACTTTCCCTGGAAGAATGATTGGTAAAGTCTTATTAGTGCATTGCTGGCACATTGAATAAAGGAACATAGGGAGGGAATGTAAACTGTGTCTAAGTAAACACAGAATAGTATAAACAATTCATCATAAGGATATTGATTTTGATTATTAAATGTAATACGGCTACCAGCAATATTTGATATGAATTAAAGCCATCTTCCGAAAACAGGAAAAGGTTTCTTTTCTTTGAGAAACTTATCTGCACATTAATAATAGTATTATATGAAATGCCCTTCAGTGTTGTCCAAGCCCAAGATTGGGAAAAGTTGAAATCAACCACCCAAGAACTTAAAATCAGGCCAGTCCCTCCTTCCCATTCCATCGTATCCCATCCTACCCCATCTCATTGTTAAGTGTTAAGAAAAAAAATAAAGTTCCCCCGTTTTTATGCAATTCTGTTCTGATTTGAAATCATGCACATTGACTTTAGTCAAACTGATATCCCTGTATACATAGCTGTAGAAGTTCTGTAGTTCTGTGTGGCCTTCTGAGTAATGTTAGGCTGCATGTTTGAGGTGATTTTGAGAGAGAAACCACTCTTGACAAGATTTTTTTAATGTCCTGAATCTTTTGTGTTTCCAGTTTCTGGTGATGTGTAAGTGAAACCCAGAGCTTTAGAAATGGTTTTGGTACCATTTTCATACTGATAATCATCAAGAAATGTAAATTGGGGTCTTCAGAAATGGTTTGTGAATGTCACATGAAGCAACTTTTGAATCTACCTGGTGAGAATTTCATTGTGATGAAGACCACTAAATTTTGTGAGAATTATGTAGGGCCCATATCAGCACAAATCTGACCCATATCAGCACAAATTCTTTACGAATACAAACACATAACTGCCCCCAATCATACTTTAAATAGAAGTAATTGAATTGTAGCAATGATTTATCTTTTCACATTGGCACTTTACAAGTTGGATATGTTGCATTTGACATAAATGATAAAAGCTTTACATTTGTTTATTATTTATTTCAATGTATTTTATATATGAATCAGACCCAAATATTCAATTTATGGATCTTACTCTCATAGGTACAGTATTTTGTAAAATCTATATATACTGATAATATCTAATATGAAAGGGTGCTTTTAGGTGATATAATTACTTCATGCTTTTGTGATTTGCTCTGTGTTGTTTATCCTATCCTTTGTGCTGGAGTAAGACAAATAAAATTGATTGATTGAACATTTAATAGCAAAGATATGTGAAACTTAAGAAAAAACAAATGTGGAACAGATAGATCAAGGGAGAATATAAGTATATAATTATAAAATTGTATAGTTAATTTACCAGTAAAGTAATAAGCAAAATGTATTATTCTTACTATAAAAGGATAATCATGCAAATACCCATAAATGTTATTTTTGCAAAACAGTGATTTGTATGTATGAGTGTTTTACTGCATAATTTCATGAATCTTAAATCCTGAAGCCTATTTCAGGTATTTTGATCCAAAGGTTGATCGCATTTGATCTTCCTTGAATGCAGAAAATATTTAATATATCTGTAGGAATTTATAGCTGTCTCAATTGGAGCAAGATATTATATTCAGAAATTGCATTTATAGTATATTACTGTTGTTGTAAATATGAAGTTGCAGAAAGCAAACAGGTAAAAGGAATTAAGTCTTAAAAATTGCACACTTGGAGAATCCTACAGAAGGGATACTTCTTATTGCCTTTCAAATTAAGTATGAGCAGATTGTTCCAAAATCAAAATAAGTCTCTTCCAGGGTTTCTGTTATCATATATAATTTTCTTAATAAACTTAATTTCTTTCTTTAGAATCTATCTGGTAGTCTTACAAGTTTGGTTTTATTATACATAGAGATGCTCTGCTTAATATTTATATCTATGATATGTAATCAGAGTTACATCAGTCTTTTTCCATAAAAAATGTATTATGAGCTAAGAAATAAGAAAATTGTCCACATAAATGTAAAAGTTGCATCACAACCATCTTCAACAAAGAGATGGAACAACAGAATTTACAGAAGAGTAGAAGATTTAAGATGGAGCTAATGAAAATGCAATTGAAATTCTTTGCCTGGCAGTGAGCAATTCAATTTTGGTTCACTTAAGAAATAAGAGATACATGAGGCAGTTGATGGAAATCCTGAAGGGTCAAATGAGAAAACGTCCTCCTTCTTAAAGAATACCTTGTTTGAGAATCTGAAAACAAAGAGATTATTTAATCATGTGAGAAACAGATTTGGAATGCTTGGCTTAAGAAGAGAAGAACTTGAGGAGATGGGAAGAGAGAAGAGACATCATGAAATAATCTCTCTTTTTTTGTACTAGAAAAAAACTCCAAAAAGGAAATGATCCAAATTACTTTCAGAACACGCTATCATGAAAGCCCTGTGTAACAAGAAAAGTGGTATAATGATCAAAATCCAGGAAGAAAAGAGAAGAAATCAAATCTGTTTGAAGAAAAACAAATAGGGAATATAATCAGAAAAATGTCTGGTGTGAGGCTACTGGAGGATCGTACACGCACAAGGGACAAGTGGGTTAGTGGCTAAGATGCTGAGCTTGTCTATCAGAAAGATTTGGCAGTTTGACAGTTTGAATCCCGAGTGCTCTGTAATGGAGTGAGCTTCTATTACTTGTCCCAGCTTTTGCCAACCTAGCAGTTCGAAAGCATATAAAAATACAAGTAGAAAAATAGGAATTATCTTTGGTGGGAAGGTAGCAATGTTCTGTGCACCTTTTGTGTTTAGTCATGCTGCCCACATGACCACAGAGACATATTTGGACAGTGCTCTTCGGCTTTGAAATGGAGATGAGCACTGCCCCCTACAGTCAGGAACAATTAGCATACATGTGCCAGGGGAATCTTTACATTTACCTTTACACACAAACTAATTTAGAACACAGGTTATAAAATGACTGAAATAATTATAGAAAAAGAGTTTACTCACAAACTGACTCAACTAAAAATGTGATAATAATCCAGTTGTAAAATGGCAAAGCATCAAGAGCAAATGAAATACTTCCTAAATTGTTTAAATGTCATGGACAAGAAGCAGCTAAGGTGCTAATAGCTTTATGTCAACAACTAGGAAAAAGGATTCTATGACTTAGACTTCAGGGAGGAAAAAAATCACAGTGTTTACTTATACTGAGATTTAGAAGACGGTTTGGATTATGAAAAATTATACTAATCCATGTATATAGAGAGATATGTCAGATTGACAATCAAGTTGCAGAGTAGGTAGACACAAGATTGGTAACAGAAGAGACCTTGGTGGAGCAGGCTGCAAGGACTTAGCCTAGCAAGCCAGCTGCCTGTAATTAGGCATGTTCGAATC